>ML220171.1:0-87997 GCA_004786065.1 Ascodesmis nigricans | reverse complement strand
ACCGCTGTGTCCCTGGCCCTCTCTCTGCATCCTCAGCCCTTGCCCGTTACAGATATCACGATCACCCCAATAGATTATGAAGCCATTCGAAATGACCAAACCAACGTTTACCTCTTTACAGACGCCTCTCACGTAGGCTCAGGAGCATTCCTATGCCACGGAATAGATGAAAAAACCGCAGTTCACAACATAGCAGCGATAGTGAACCGGAAGTTCAACTCAGCGCAAACACGATACAACACTACAGACAAGGAGTTATACGCTATTTAACCCTAATGCAGTCGATTGAAGATTCTGGCATCTAGGCTGCTCCATCACTGACTGAAAGATTCCGCTCTATCCACTTCCAGAATATCCCACAGTGTGAAGCACAGGGTACGCAGGGGCACGATTTCACAAAGCTGACGGTTGATCCTAGAACCTTAAATGCATCTATATTCCTATGATACACCCAGCGAATGAAAAACGACTCCGTCCGCTGATATCCCAAGCCCACTGTCACTCCCGATGTCTGTCAATACTGCCACATCCCCGCCTCCGCATCGATATCCCCACTCGCCATCAACCATTCAAACGACGGTAGCAAAAATTCCTGCGTCCCCGCTCCAGCATCCAACGGCCACGTGTACATTCCCATTCCCTCCTGGACGTTCTCAAACCGGTCGATCTGGATACCACCGAAACCCGCTACTCCGTGTTGCACATCAGTGTGGCTGACTGCTGGGTCGTCGACGCTCTGTTCGGGGCGAGATTCCAGAGCCGCTGCACCCGACCCTTCCACCATGGTATGATGATGGTTATGCTGAGGACTCCTGTGATTGAGTGCAGCATCTCCGGAGTCGATACTGCCAGCACCGGGCGTGGTAGTGGAATGCGATGAATGAGCCCCACTCGCATGGTTCTGATCGAAACCCTCCAGGATATCCAGACACGCCCTCGCAGCACGACTCACACTCTGCAACATCTGCAGAATCTCCTTTGCTTTCCCTACCGACGCCGCGATCTGCTCCGTTGTTGTCTCTGTCTTAAAGTGGTGGAAGCGGTGGCTGGCTGCTATGAGGACTGCGGCGGCAGTGTAAATGTCTGTTGAGGTAAGTGTCAGCACCGTTGAGGAGGAAGGGAAATGAATACTGACAAAGGACGTTGTACCACCAAGCTGGAACACTCCCCGAGCTATAATTCGCATAGATGAGCTCAATCAACTCCAATGCCGCATGCAGACAATACGTCGAGCCGTGCAGGAAGATATACGAATGCATCATATTAGATTCCTTCACCAACGCCGGTTTAGTCGTAAGAATCGATAACAGCGGCCGAAACAAGAATATCCGGAGGTGGAGATAGCTCGCCCGTAACGTTACCGCTTGTCGTTTGAGGATTGGATTGTCGCGCTGAGAGTCGGGAAGGAATTCGACCGGGACGTTGTTCCAGAACTCCAGCAGCGTCGCGTCAAGCTCGACGATTGAGGAGCTGCATTGTGTGATTTTGGAGATGCTGGGCCCGGTCGCGATAAGGCCAGTGTCGTCGGTCAAAGGCTCGTAGACCTTGAAGAGGATATCGCCGAGGATGGAGAATAGTTTGATGAGAAGGTTGTAGTATGCGTATTCCGGGGGTTGGGTGCGAGAGATGGCGGTCGGTGACGAAGATGAGGGAGAAGCAATGTCCGCTACTTGTGGGAGAGAAACATGGTTTTTCCGGATCGCACACGGCCGGCCGAGAGTCATCGCCAATATCCTACACGTGGGTAAGCCTCTCCCCTTCACTCCGAATGTCGGAACTCCCCACTCACCGATCAAAGATCACACACCCATGCCACACCCTCCTCTTCAACTCCCTTCTAACCGGATCTGGATCTCTCGCGACATTCCCCTCCAAATGTATCCCCAAGCCCTGCGCAATCCGAATCGCCATCCCAAACGCATTCCAGCATCTATTCGCAGCGGTGGTACTCTGCATGACCTGCCCCATCACCAACATCATCTGCACCAACTCCAACGACCCAGCATCAATAATCTCGATCCTAATCAACAGCTTACTCCGGTCGATGAATACCTCCGCGTTGGCTTCCCGTTCCTCGAGCGTCATGGAGGGCGAAAATTTACACCCCATTGCGAACATGGCGTTCACGCAGCCGTAGAAGATGCCCTGGATTGGGTCATCGGTGATGTCACGAGCACCGTGATTGCTGCGGTTCCACAACGCCTCGTATTGCGACATGAACGACGGCCCGTGGAAGAACGGGTACATCATGTGCACGCTGTCCCAGTAGCAGGCGATGAGATGATCCGCCAGAGCTCTCGGCGGGAGGACATACATTTCGGCGAGCGTTGGAACCAACGGTAACAGAGGTCTCCTCACTGTAAAATCCTGACTTCTGAGGCTCGTACTCCGGAGGTTGAATGATTGCAAATTCGCAGAATCACTAACAATCGTCGGCGGCCGTTGTTTCCGCTGCGTCGGTCTGCCACTGGAACTTGAGCTGCGGATCTCCTTCATAAACGACGCAACGGACGACCCGCCATAGAACCCATCTTTCTCGACATCCCTCGTACCCGGAAAGGGGTTGTTCTGACAGGTCGGGTCCGTGTCGTCGATGATGGCACCCATTGCATCAATCTCCTCCGTGTGTGGCGATTTCCCTTCATGGCCGTGGGTTGATGCTGAAGTTGATGGTAATGGAGATGGGGCGCTGAGATTGAGAGTCGGCGGTGTCAAGGTAGGCTCGTTGCGGACGAAGGAAACGGGGTAACCGTGGGTGACGGTGTGGATGGGGAGTGTGAAGCCCACCGACGGTGATCGGACGGTGGTGTGCGGTGGTTCTATGGAAGTGTGTGCTTCGTCGACGGGAGTCGACAACTTGAATCATCAGCTTCGTCAATCAATCTCTTTGGTATTCTGTAAAGCATACCTGTTCTTCACTCTCCCCGCGTAACCGCGCCTCGAGCTCATCAATCCGCTCCTTCAAATTCGCCACATACCTTCCCATCTCAACGTCAGCGCACTGCTCCTCTCTCACCCTCAACAATCCCACTCCAATTGAATCCACTCACTGCTGTGTAAACACCCCCTTCCCCCGGGCCTCATCATACACACACTCGTCGACGATCCCCTTCCGCACACACGTACTGCAAGCCGGTCGCGCGCCGTCGCATTTCAGCTTTTTATTACGGCAGCCGTTGCATGCGATGGCGATCTTGAGGCGTTTGCGTTTGTGCGGATTAGGAGTTTCGGGTGGGTTGTTCGCGGTATCAACGTCGTGGTGGTGGTTGCGATGAGATGGTGGTGAGGCCGGTGATCTTGTTCGAGTCGCACTCCGCGTCGTCGTCGCTGCAATCGGTGGAGGAGCTTGAATACCCTGTTGTGAGAGGATGAGCAACCGGCCATCGCTATCTTTGACGCGACACGGCTTACCCTCAACTCTCCATCGGAAGTACTGCCTTTACCTCTCTCCCCACGCGGATGCGATCGTGGTGTGTCGTCGCCCATGTGCAAGTTGTTAGTCGCTTTGTCTCGGTGAGATTGCTTCGGAAGAGGGCCCGAGGCGAGGTGTCGGGGGTTAAGGAGAGATGGGTCGGAAGGGTTCCGAGGGTGCATTGTGGGCAGGTTTGTGGGGTTGGCGGATTATACCGATTTGGGAATTTATGTGTGGGGAAGTGGGACGTTCTGTGGCCACACAAGGGAGAGGATTCGGAGGTGAGGGAAAGCGTATAATCATGAATTCTGACCAACTATGTAAATTACACTCAACCCCGTCTCCTCCTGGTCTCCATCCACCGCCTTGTCTACCACCGCCTTGTCTACCACCCCCCAATGCCCTCACCATCGCCCCAACCTACAGTGCCTTCTTCTTCTTGTCCCGCACCTTATGCGTCCCATGCACCCAATCCAACACCCCATACACCCCATAACTGACCCTAAACCTCTCATGATGCGCATCATGCCATTTCGTCGGATGCGGCAGCTTAAAAAAATCATACCCCGAGTGATCCGCGACAGCGTGGAAAACCTCATGCGCGATATACACCCACGCACTAACGATATGGGAGTGCAGGATGATGTGCCCCAGAATCACGGGGAGGACGTTGGCAAAGGCGTGTTCGGTGAGGGTGCAGTATTCGGCGGCGAAGGCAGTGGGCACGGGGAAGGTGTGATGAAGCTTGTGGATGTGGGGGTAGAGGCGTGGGTGGTGGAAGGCGCGGTGGAGGTAGTAGAAGGTTACTTCGCGGACTGCGGCGGCCTGGGAAGGGGATGGGTTAGCATGCTATTATCTTCTCTCTCTCCCAGTAGTCGGGTTCTTCTCCCCTCCTCCGCGCCTATCACGCAACGAAACCCCCCCCCGGGAATCGGCTCAGACTTACAAACATAAACCCCCCCAGCACCTCCCGCACCGTAGGGAGCTCCTCCTCAATTCTAAACATCGTCCTCCCCCCTCCTCCTCCCTGCTGTTCCCACCAAAACTTCCCCGCCAACAGCGCTGTCACAATCCCCATATTGCCTAAGCTCCCCTTCGCCGCCTTTACAATCTCCCGTCCCGTCGGCTGGCGTTTTGCGCCCTGAATCTTGTGCCTTGCGGAGAAGGCCGGGAAGAGGAGGTCGAGCAGCGTGTAGAAGAACGCCGGGAGGAGGAAGAACGTGTATTGCACTGCTTGCGAGCCGAAGAACTCGATTTGCGTGGGAGTGTAGGTGGTGTAGATTGAGTGCCAGAAGGATTGCAGCTTGGCGGTGGAAAGGGCATGGAGGTCGGAGAGGAGGGGCGCGGCGGTGGTGGGAGTCGTGGAGTTCATTTTGGTGGTGGGAGGGGGGCGATGCGGGGAGAGAGGGGCATGGCGAGGAAGAGAGCTGGTTGGGAGAGAGATTTTATGTAGAGGCGTGGGAAACGAAGACGGTGAACATGTGCGTGTGTTCGATGTGAGTGTGGGGAAGTGCACATGGATCAGAAGCAAGTTGGGGATCCGAGGAGCAATGGGAAGCGCTTCCGAAGCGTGTCGAGCATCGACAGAAAAGGAAAATATATCGGTGACAGTGGGTGATGATTGTCGAATACATTGATCCTGCGGCGGCGTTCCGGCGAAAAGGAGCGGCGGACGGAACGGATTCGTTCTGATGCCAGTGTAGCGGTATTCATGAGTTTCAATTCAAGTTATCGATGTGATGTGATCCGATGATGGTAAATCAAGTCGAAACTTAAATCATTGCTGCTAGTCGACTCTACCAAATGCGTAACACACTGCATCCTTTCTTCGCGCGCTCCTAAACAGAATTTCGCCCGCGATATATCATCCTCCCCACATACACCACATATTCGAGTCCACATAATCACATATCATCATAATCATGACCAAATCCATCCAACCCAGCAAAACCCCGGGGGGTGCACAACACTCAACTCAACTCCTCGCCTCATTACTTCGCCCTCTGCTCCTCCCCCTCTACCTCCTCCCTCCCCCCAACATCCAGCACGCCCACCCACCCAACCCCCCCGACCACCGCCCTCCCCGCCTCCGCCAACCCCACTCCCACGTCCGCCTCCGCGCCCACCTCCACCGAGACCACCGTCTCCTCCCTCACCTTACTTTCACCCTTCTTGACCAGCTGCATCTCCCTCTCCACCGCAGACGAAGACGACGAAGAAGACAACGCTTTCTCCCTGAACAGTCTCCGCAACGAGGGAACATACATCAACCTGCCCAGAGCCAGTATCGCGATAGCCTCATCCTCGATATGCAGCGACGCCGACGACGCCGGAATCAAATGCGTACCCGGCATCTGCAGCACCGCAATCGACGCGGCCGCCATCCCGTGCGACATCGCCCCAGCAGCGACTGAGCTCGATCCCGCGAGCTGCCTCCCCACAGGGTGGGGAGGAGGGGCGACAACCCCCTCGACCACAAACTCCACCAAATTCCGCAACCTCCCACTTAGGACACCCTCCGTATCCCACACCCCCCACCTCCCGTCCTCCCCCACCACCACGATCCCCCGGCCACCGCAACACCATTCAGCGGCGAGGACGGTGACGCGACCGGTCCCGCCGGCGGCCGCGACAGGGAGGTGGAGGCTCACGACCCAGTGCTGGCGGGCGAGATCGAGGATCCTGACGACGCCGGCGGATTCTGCGACGAGGAGCTGGTGCCGGCGGGTGAGGGACAGCGGGGAGGTGTTGAACCTCAGCGCCGTGGCGGGGGAAGCGAGGTGCCATTGCTCTGGTCTTGGTGCCAACTTGGGGAGTGTTGGGCGGAACGTACTGTGATACCGCGGGATCGGGATGCGCCAGATTAGGAGTAGACCTGTGGAGTCTGGGGACGCGGACGCGATGACGAGGTCCTCGTCGTCGTCGTCATCGATCGCTACATCATTACCCTCGGAGTCGGAGTCGTTGAAACTCGGGTTGTTGGTGATGCGGGGGGAGATGGACCGCGGGAGGAGCGAGAGGGAGATACTCGTCGCCGGAAGCTGGTGCGAAGAGACGCCGCCGCCGAGTGTGAGGATTTGCGGTTGTGGGTTGCTGCTCGGGGTGAGGGGAAGGGAGATGAGGCGAATTGTGCGGTCTGCACAGGCGGCGGTGAGGATTAGGGAGGATGTGAGGAGGGTGCGGGCGGGGGTGAGGGGGGTGTGGGAGGGGGGTGTGAGGAGGAGGTGTTCGGGGGCGGTGGAGAGCGAGAGGACGGGCGTGCCGAGGTGGAGGGTGTAGGGGGTGGAGTCATGTGAGGGGGAGTCTGGGGAGGTGTAGAGGAAGGTGATGCCGGTTGAGTGGCCGTAGATGAGGATTTCGGGGGAGGTAGGCGTGGGGCGGGGGTAGGTTGTGAGGGCGGTCGTGCGGGTGTGGCGGATGGGGTAGCTGGGGCTGTTAGAGTTAATTCTGGGATTTTGGAGGTGGAAGGAACCTGAAGAGGGTAGATTGAGGCGTGGGGTGGGATATCCGCGGGGTAAGAGGTTGGGTCGCCATGGTGGTGGTGTTGAGGAGGTTATGAGGTCGAGACACGTCGACGTGTAGCTTGACTGAATCACCATCTGTCACTCGTTTACTATATGTAACTGCATCCATCATCGCAATTTATCTGTATTGATCTCGATTAAACTATCGAAGTGTCCTCATCCACCATCGACGCCAGCCAAATTCAAACATTCTTCCTTGCTCCGGCCAGACTCACGACCCATCACCCCACCCCGTGGTCCTTACGTCATCATTCTTCTCTCGCACCCGCTGCACCCCCGAGTCTATAAAATTCACAGACACCTCGTGTCGAGTCCCGGTATTCATGAATATATATTACCATAGTCACTCAGCCCTCACTCCCCCTCCCCCTCTCCCCAAAACCCCATCTTCCTCTTAACCCACCCGCCGACGACCTCCCCCGCCTCCTCGGCCACCCGAACCACATCTCTCACCTTCTCTACTTCCCTCAATCCTCGCTTCTCAGTCAACCTCAAACCCTCCTCCACGCCGTTAACTCGACACGTCTGCCACCTCATCCTCTTGACCTGCTTCACGAACTTCATCACATCCGCGAGATCGGCGCCGGAGACGAGGACGACGCCAGGATGGCCGCGGCGGAAGACGCCAGCGAGGGAGAGGGTGCGGGTGAGGGTGTGGAGGGTGGTGATTTTTTGGGCATTACGGATGTGGTGGAAGGTTAGGAGGGCGAGGGGCATTGTGGCAGGGCAGTGGGGGAAGTGGTGGGAGGTGGAAAAAGCGGAGTGCGGGGATGATGAGAGACGGAGAGTGGGCCTGCGGAAGCGAGCTAGAGTGATGCTGTGGATTACATAAGCAGGTTTGATATGGGCAGAAAACGTAACTTGGAACATGATATTCCCACAATCGAACCCTGATATTCAACATCTACACGCTCTGAAAAATACATCAAACAGTCCCGGGTATATCACCCCCCCCTCCACCTCACCCCACCTCACCCCGCCTCTTACCACCTAAACCTCCTCTCCCCCGAATTCCCTGTACTCGCACTCCTCCTATCACTCTCTTCCAACCCGCGCATCATCTCCTCCACACTGACCACGCCCTTTTCCTTCCCCTTCCCCTTGTCCTTCCCCTCCTTCACCGTTGGCTTCCTCTTCACTCTCCCTCCCGTATCCCCTAGATACCCCTCCCGGAACTCCCGTAGCATGCTCTCCCTCTTCTTCTCTTTCCACGCTTTCCGCTCGGCTTTTGTCATCTCTTTTTCCGGCTTCTCTTTTTCGTGGCGGTGGGAGGACGTGCCGCTGGAGGTGGAGGTGGAGGTCGCGCGGAAGAGGCCGCGGGAGGGGGGAGGCGAGGGGGAGTGCGGGAGGGGGGTGACAGCGGTGAGGGTGGGGGGGATGATGGGTGTGAGAGGGAAGGTGGTAGTAGGAGAGCTTGGTCTGGGTGGAGGAGGGATGGGCGGTGATGTTGGCGGGAGGGTGGTGGAGGGGAGACTGGAGTTGGAGGTGGTCGAGTTGGCTCGTTTTATCCGCCGTGAAACCGAGAGCGGGAGGATCTGCGCCAAAGGGGTAGTCGACCGCGGTGGGGGAGATTTCGGGAGCGGGATTGAGGCTGGGGAGGCGACCGGACCGGGGGTGGATCGACCATTTCCAGAGACGGTTGCAGGAGGGGGCGAGGATGGACCACGGTTAGGAACAACCAGCGGTAGCACAGGCCCCGACACCGCTCCTGGGTCTCGAGGCGGCGGAAGAAAGTGCCCGATATTCGGCGGCAAAAATCCAGTTGCTCCAGGCGGGGGCACTGGCGGGAGCGACATTTCCCTATACTGACCTTCTACCTCTCTCCTCTCCGCAGCCGGATTCACTGGCGAGCGCGGTTCCGTGTAATACGCCGACTCCCATTGTCTCTCCCGTTCGCTGGGAGAGAACTGCTCATTCTCCGGTATCGCCGGCGGAAATGCATGTCCGAATCCATTGGTGTCCAGATTCAAATACGCCGGTTGCTGTGGCCTTCTCATATGAGATGCTGACGAGGTAGATCCCCCGGACACGGACCGCTCCAGTCGTCGGTTCATCGCGAGTTGCGCTTCCACTTCGTGCACCAGCTGGCGCATCTTGGTTATCTCTGCTTCCTTCGACGCGAGTTCACGTTGATACGCCTTTATATCATGGCGGTAAAGCTTCAGGTCACGTCGAAGCGCTGTGAGATCAGTCGAGTTTGGGCCGGAGTTCGTAGTAGCCGGTGTGGATGAAGTGGGAGAGGGGGGGAGTGAGAAGGCGTAAGGATCGAGGTCAGGGGGGAGGATGCCTGATTCTGTTGAGGAAGTGGACAGCGGGCGTGGGCGGCGGGAGTTGCGAAGTGGCGGGGAGGAGGGCTGGTACGGGTTGGGGGCTGATGGCGCCATGGACGGGGTGGTGGAGTACAATGAGGAACCGTAGGAATCGCGGGGTTGGGTTTGATCGGATTGTTGGACATCAGATTGGTCGTTGTGATCGAGATTGTTGTGCTGGTGTGATTCCGACATTTGGTGGTTGTGAATCTCCTCCTCAAGCCGCTTCTGTGTCTGTCGCACCTGCTCTTGCGATTCCCCCATCCTCCTCTTCACCTCCTGCACCTCGTTATTCAACCCTTCAACAACCCCTTCCAACTCCGCCACCCTCCTCTCCTTCATCTCTGTCTTCTTCTGCGCCTCGTCCAACTCCGTACACGCCAGATTCCACGCATCCCTAAACTCATTCCGCTCCTTCTCCACCCCTTTCACCTCGGCGGTAACTCTCTCCAACTCGGTCGTCCGATCCTCCAGCTCCGACTTCATCTTCTGGAGATCGTGTTGCGCGGTCGACACCGACGACAGGGATTTCTCCGTCATGTCATTGACCGTTGTCTCCAGCTGGCGATTCTTCTTCTTTTCCTCCGCGAGGCGCGTGGTAAGCTTCTTAACCATCCCCACGAGCTCTTCATTGATGGTCAAATCGGCACCCTGGGCTGTCGGGGAGGTCGGCGACGTTGGTGGCGGTGGTTGAGACAAGAGATGCTGAATCTGGTGTCCCTGCTGCTGAATCTGTTGTTGCCGTCTATCGATTTCCTCGTGCAGAGTTCGATTCCGCTCATTGAGTTCGGCGGTTTGGCGTTGCAGTTGGTCGATGGCTTTTTCAAGCTCTGCGCGCATCTGCTCCCATTTGTCGAGACTAGTGTTGTACATCCAGTTGAGATCCTGGATTCTCCGTTCGCCCTCGTTGCGGGTTTGCTGGACTTCCTTTTCGAGGGTTTCGCGGGATACCATGTCTTCGTGCTCACATTGCTTTTGTGTCGAAGCAGCGGCTTGAATCTCCTCCTGCATCTTCCTCCTCTCCTCCTTCAATACCAACTCCATCTCCGCTCTCGCCTTTGCTTCGGCTATACGATCCGCGGCTTCACGGCGACGAATCTCGTCTTGGAGCTGTGACCTCAATTCCAACACCTCTTCCCCGGCCTCCAAACCCCTGACTTTATCTCGCAAGCTCTCATTCGCGGTTTTAACCGCATCGAGCTCTTCATCTTTCTCCTTCACGAGTGCCTCCAACCTCTTCACCTTCTCCGGATCCTGCTGCTCATTTCTCCGTGACCTTTTTCGGAGCACCGTGATCTCGTCGGCCTGAGCTTGCATCGTCTTCTTCAGCGCGGCGACTTCCTGTTGCTGTGATTCCCGCAATGAATCCATGACCGCGGCGTGGGATTGTCGCAGGCCGTTGATGCGCTGCATTCTGTCTGAGAGCTCGGATTCGAGATCGCGGTTCAGCGTTTGCAGCCGCTGGATCTGGTCTCGGAGGTATGCGGGGTCGGATGTGTGGGTAGTGTGGATGCTGGAAGAGTTCGAGGGGTGCCGGTCTAGTATCGCGGGAGTGGGGATGCCGTCGAAGAGGGGCATGTGCTGGAGTCCCAATCCCCGCGTGCTCGGGCCATGACCAACGATAGGGCTCTGGAATTTAGCGGTGTTAGTCTACTTTCCATTCCTCCATCTCTTCCTCATCAGCAGAGAACGAGAATCGTACCGGCGCACCCCTTTCCCGCTCACTACCAGCGGTATTGACCCTCTCCAGCGACTGCGAATACGACGCCACCGACGGCGCATAACTCTGGTTCTGGCTCGGTGTGCCGGTGGACGACGGCGAGGGTGAATACTTCCCCCGAGCCCGGGGATGTGAAGCGCCGAACATGAGGTCGAAGCCTAGTGGTATCGTAGAGAGGCGAGGGTCGTAGTGGCGGTTGGACAGGTGCGGGCGGTGGCCGGTGATGTCGCTGTTGGAGCGCCGAGTGCGGCGTGAGGGGGTGGGGGATGGTGAGGAGAGGTGGCGATTGTCGTCGTGGGAGGAGGAGGCTACCGGTGGAGGCGAGGTGGTAGAGGGGGAGGAGGGTGCCTGGTGGGGCGCTCGAAGGCGTGTGAATAGATGCATGTGGCTTGGGGTTGGGGTATATGATGTCCAGACGAGAGGGAAGGGAAAGAAAGCATCGACGAAGGGGTATATTCAGCCGCGATAGTAATCGAAGGGTCGAAGGAGGGAGAAAGGGAAAACGCATGAGGAGAGGGAAGATGGGGAGATGGGGTTTCGTACCAAATGAGATGAGGTGCTCGTGGGTTGATCACCACAACCACCCTCTCGCTGCTGATTGATTGAGGGCTTGAGAGATAGGAAATAGAACAGAGAACGTGTGCCTGTGTCTGATGCCCGTGCTTGCGTGGTTGATCCCCTCCGCCAATAATCAACCCAAGGTGCTGACAGCTTTTCCAATGCTTAATACACGATGTGGTGCAGCGTGGCCGAAGTGCAGGGAAGACCGAGGTTGAGGAACTGTATCTGAATCACTCGCCTGGTTGTGTGACGGGAGAAACACCGAGAGCTGAGAATCCTCGCTTCCTTCCTTCCTTGTATATTCCGTCGTCCGTCGACTTGAATCGACACCGAAGGGATACTTTTCTGCCGTCACTTCTCCGGGCGAGACGGGCCTCGACTTTTGAGCGTCGGCTTACCTCCTGCCGTCTCCGTCCCCACAATTCCCCCAGACGACAGCCGGCAGCCACATGGCCTCACGTTCTTTCTGTCAACCACAAGGTCAGGCTTCCGACATGGCTTGCATCTGATTCCACGCCTGCATTATTTCCCCGTGAGACGCAAGCTCGTGTCGCTTGTGACGCTGCCCCGGAATCATCCACCCCCGAAGTCCCGCGGTCTATGTAACGATCCCTAACGGTGGTGCATGATGTAGATGAATTTGGAAGCCATGAGCTGGGTTAAAGAGTTTTGACAGGCGTGTGCGGGGTCATACTGAACGCGGAGTCGACGTCGCTTGCGCCCGAGACAGGTGAAGCGGGGAGAGTGCGGGGAGCCGAGAGCAAGTCTCAAGTTGAGTCGGGCCGGGCTGGATGGACGATGTTGGGGCTGTGATGACTGGACCTCCGGTGAAGAGTGTGAAGACACCTGAAAATCCATCACGTGCTTCGCGCTAACCTGGGAAGATTCAGACTGCCGTGAGAACCCGCTTCGCGATGTATCGCAGTTTCATCATCGCTGTAGCCCTCTCTGACAGGCGACGGTGTTGAGGTAGCGAGCAAAAATACAATCTAGATGAGCTTCGCTTGTCCAGAGGAGTGTCACAGGCAGGTTAGATAAACCGGTGTCTGTCGCATGTGTACTTGAGCAAGAGAAACGAAAAGACACCCGCAAGTCGATGGCGAACCGTCGCATAGGTGATGGCATTACTGAGAAGATGAGAAAAGGGATCGTGAACGCGCGGGATTAGATGTCTTCACGGCACCGCGAAATCCACCTGTCCGCGGACGAGTAGATCAGCCATTTTGTCCGAGGTCGATCTTCGCTGACGGAGTCAGCTTTCCCCGCCAGTAACAGGGGTATGTGAACGTGTTCACACTCGGATAGCGTGAGTGATATGTAGCCACCAAGCATGCGAACTCCACGTTGCAGAGAACGTAGAATGAAGATAACAAGGCATGGGAGAAATGCTGTTCCGTTCGCTGAAAGCAGTCGAAGCCTTTCGGAAAACCAAGTCCAGGGGAACTGCGGTCACCTTGCTGAAGAATCTCCAACCTCGTGTAGCGAAGAAACGGAAACCCCTGAAGAACTGGAACTAAGCGTTAGTTTCAAAGAGACGTGACGTGGACCACCGCAAACTCACCCTTCTCTGCATAGAATCCTCCACGCACGAGTATAACCGTTCATCGTGCCTTTCTTCAGCCATCCGGTGTGAACTCAGTGTTTTTCGTGGAAGCAATGCGTAGACTCCGTTGTTAATGAATCACTGCCTTGTAACCCAGTCCAGGAGCTAGAGTTGTAACGAGAATTCCGGAAGATCCATCCCCGCCCTGTCTGACACCTCCGCGGCTTCGACTGTGTTTTTTCTCCGCACCAAATCGCCGTGAGGCTTGGTATCATCAACGTTTTCGCTTCGTCGTCCAGTCTATCGTTGAATCTGCGTTGGAGTCAGTACTCGTTTTCCCTCTACGAACAGAGTGCTTACCATTCCCGGCAGTCCAATAGCGGAGCAATCATGATGGCTGTGTCGGCGAGATGTAGTCGATGAAATGTTGAATCCTTGCGGCTGTGTTGTGGCGCGTGGTGTCAGCGGGGATGGGCGGGGTGGGCGGGGTGGGCGGGGAAGACACCAGAATGACGGAGGAGACGAGAAAACGAGCGATGAGTGACCGCAGAGAAGAGCCAGAGCGCTTTGCTCAACCTCCGCCATCACCGCCTCATCCCCGCTCTCCACCTTTTATCTTCTCCACCGCTCTCTCCTCTCAACACTCATTATCTCTCCACATCTTCACCATCTTCATCTCCACCGACGGCTCTCGTCATCGCCATCTCCACATCTCTTCCTCGACATGTCTGGCCGAACTAGGTTTCTCGCTATCACACGTCACATCCTCCTACCAACCATCCAGATCTTTTGTTCTGATTTGCCGCCTTCTTGAGTTCTCCGGTATCCTCATCGAGACAGGCTCGCTGTGCTATCTACAAACCTGTTCTTCTGAGCCTCGCTATTGCCAGCGGAGTAGATGTTACGACGGCGAGAAGCTACAAGTTCATTCACGTGCTGACCCTTTTCAGCAGCGGTAGCACGCTCATGGATCCGGTGCCATGGAGTTGGGTTCGCACATCTTGGGATAGCGTTCCGAATCTCAGACACAGTGTTTGGGAAGCGTAGCAAGAACCACAGAGCATTTTACTGGATGGATAATGCGGTGAATGGCGTTTGACTCGGAGTGTCATGTAGCGGGAGTACAATAGATGTAACATAGTCCGAAATGGAGTCAAGTTTTACCGGAGCACTCTCTAGAGCAACCTTTGACTTAATGAACACTCCACCTGATGAACCTAACAGTCTGGGGCCAATGATACATCAGGAAAACCTGAAGTGATATCCACCTATTCCCGAGTTGGTGCACGATATCGGTGCTGGAGAGCAAATGCCATATGAGGTGCCCAGTTGAGGTCAGTGAGCAACGATACCGACAGAGTATTAGTACCATGATAGTAGTAAGCAAGCAGTAAGTATCAGATAGAACAATCGGGGGTTTAGGAAAGATGTACACTCAGTTCGGGATAAGGCGCTGGATCCATAGATGAGAACCCGCAACCTGATGAGTACTGCAGTTCTCATTGCCCCACTGGAGGCTCTCGCTCGCACAACGCATCACTCACTCCGTGATTCCTCTCGCTTCATGTCATCATCGTGGCGCGATATAAAGCAGGTGAAGGGAAACTGATGGGTTGAAGGAAAGAATCGCTCATGAAGCGACATCAACATGGAGTCCGCGGTATTGTGCAAAGATATATTCACCTGCCGCGAGTGTTATGAAGTATGACAGAAAACACGGTTTTACATTACCCTTACACGACGCCTCTATGATCTGCTGGTGTTCCACGACTAGTACAAATTCCATATATGCTTGGGGGAAATAACAGTCACAGCACCCTGACACCACCAGAGCCAGATATGCGCCCCAGATACCTGATATAGAAACCCGGAGATGGACATTCCATTCATCACCAATCTGATGTTAGGAAAATTGTCTGGTGTGTAAAGGCAGCTGACATGAAAGCCACATGATCATCTATCGTGTCATTAACCGCGAGACGCCGCCCCCAGCGGTGAATCGTAAAAAGCCCAACTTCAGAAACATATAGATTTTGTACATGGGGTATTTCTTTAACCCGGACAACCGTCCTCCACCGGTGCATCGCTAAACTCCCGCATTTCCACAGCAAGGTGTTCCATGCCGTAGATTGTATCCAGTCGCGACGAGACACGAATACCACTTGTCCATCGTTGACTGGGCCTGAGATAGGTGGATGCGCGCTGGTCTTCTTCCTGCGGTGTCCTGTTCGTTGTCTCGCTGCAGCAGGCATCGCGTCGAACTCGTAGTTGGTGGCGTTCAGCTAGAGGCTGGTCCGGCTTTTAGATAACACTGGGTGGTGGTAGCAGGAGGCCACGGATCTGGGTAGCAGCGGGTGTTAGTAATCTCTCCAGCGGATCTGGAAATGGACGCGAGGGGAGACGAACTTGCTTGCTCTGTCTGAGAATCGTGAGCTGGAACCTCCGATGAAATGGTGAAACTTCGTTGAGCGATTGTGATGTGAGCCGTGACTCGATGAAGTGCCTAGCCGCCGCTGTAATGGCGAGACTGAGCAAGAGAGAGGAGCAGTCGGAGTCGGAGTCGGAGTCGAGAAGGAGAAGAGACTCGAAGTAGATGATGAAGAGAAAGGGGAGGATGAGCAGATCGGTTTTAAAGTCTCGAACGCGGCGATGAGCAGTGTTTGCCCGCCCGCTCCCGCTTGTACAGGTCATCACTCACTTCGCTCTCGCCGTGTCTGTGTCCGCCACTTCATGGGCTCTCACCAAGACGCGGGATCCAGCAGTTCCCTCCGTCACGTTTGGGCTTCTAGGGCTTTTAAGGACGCCTCATATCTACGGCTTCCTTTACTACATTATGCTCTCACTTTAGAGCACAACAGCCGGAAGGCTAACGTGAACCAGACCTCTCCTCGACAGTCTCCGAGTCGGCATTCGCCTCTACTGTATCCCGCTCTGTTCTCCATTGAGGTTCCCGTGCTGTAGGGATCAACTTCACCAGTGCGGTGCTTCTCGGCCTCGCTCGTCGTTCAACTGGTCGTGGGCCAGGGAAAGTACAGGGGGCTGTTTGTGGGTATTATGGGCGGGGCGGATGGCTCAGATAGATGGATCACTGCGCCGAGTCTTCACACCCGCGGACATCATGATTTTCTCAACAACCGTGCTCGCTCCAATTCATCACCAACCCCCGCATCTCCCCACAGCACCAACCTCGTTTCCCTACCCTCCTCATCTACTTCCTCACATCCAGCTACCCATTCACCTCCCCTCACAGTCCCATATTCTTGTCTCTCCTCTCCCGCTCCTCCTCCCGCACCATCCTCCCAAACTTCCCCATCCTCCTCACCACCTCCTCATACCTTCTACCCACCTCCTCTTTCCCCCTCTCCCACTTCCCGCCATCCCTCTGATCCGTGATCTCCTCAACCCTCCTCTTAATCGTCTCCCTCATCCGCTCCAAGCCTTCCTCCTTCGTGGCAATGATTCACGAAGGTCGCGGGGTCGAGGATGTTTATCAAGCAGACGTGGATTTTCGAAGCTGGAACATCGTCAAAAATCGAGTGTTCAACCCGTGGGATCAGCGGCGGGGGTGTCTGAGTTAATGATACATACAGGTATCACTTGAGTTCTACCAACGTAACACATCCCACAGCCCTTGGGCTCGAACATGTCATGGATGAGCAGATCTGATGGATAATCCGTTATCTGCACTCGGTAGCGGAACCCCTGGAGAGGCATTGGGAAAAAAAAAAGTGACTATTTGGTGATGAGAGGAGCGGGGTCGTGGTGCGGGAGCTGTGGTTGGGTGAGAACGGAGCGGTGGGTGGGTGTGTCTGGATGATGGTGAGAACCTGATGAGCCGGGGTTAATGACGGCGCATTGGAGTGTAGGCATAAGGGAACTTACTCAGCGATGCGTTGAGCCTGGATAGTGATGGTAAGGCTTGATGGAAACGGCGGATGGTGGTGAGCGTGGGGTGTAGAAGCGACGACGACGAAGCTGAAGAGGAACGCAGCGGGACGAGTAAGGAAGAAGAGCGGCGAAGCAACCACATCGGCTCTCCTCATCCAGCGGATACATCGCTGAAAGCTAGAAAACTGCCTTACTCCTGTCAGTATATAAATAAGATTTATTCAATCGTAATAAATTCCTTCCTGTGGCGTAACGGTATCGCACCTTTCCCCTATTCTTATCAATCAAGTATCCTTAGAGGAGATTCCTGGTTCGAATCCAGGCAGAGGGACTTTCTTTTTTGCTTCTTTGCTCTGGTCGGTTGTTTTGCCAGAGTTCGTGTGCGCTGACCAGTGGGAGTCAGGCTCGTGATGCACGTCACTCATGCATGAGTGACACCTGGTGAGAATTCCTTGACTAGATAGCAAGAAGAGTGCGCCGGAAACCATCAAGATTGTTTTACCAATTGAATGTGTGGTATATTATTTGATTGTTTCCTTCTTTCATCCCCGTGCACGCCGATTTTACTCCTCTCGCGTCGTAGTTGGCCGGTGGTCCCAGCGGGGCCTCCTGACGGTGTCTCCGCTCCTCTCCTCTCTACCGACTCCTTCTCCACATCCTCAATCCTTTTCTTCGCTTTCTTACCGCTCTGGGTCTCCCTTTTCCTCCCCTGCTACCGATCTCGTTCTCGCCTCCTGCAACGCTGCACACCTCTTTCTGCCCTCCTACAACGTCCGCTCTCATTATCGCTGGCTACCGCTGTTGGGTCTACCAGCCGGTCCTACATCTTGGCCATCTCTCTTCTATCATCACGAATGCATCTTTCAAGAAGCCTTACAATCAGTGGACCTGAGAAGGGGTTCATGGCTGACAGTCGACCTAACCTTTTGGTGAACCTATGCTTCCGCTATCCCTAAGGTACTCTAACTTGCTCGCTGGGCCTTGGAGAACACTCTGCTGACGCAATCATCCCAGAGCATCCTGTATTTCCACCTGAAAGAGCTTGGCGATAAAATGGGATCCGAAAGACAACTTCCGACCATACCTGGTGCGATTACAACCCCGCTTCCTCGGTCTTCAATACGCATCAGAGTTTCTCTTCGCCATGCAATGTCCCCAGAGCCGGTCTAACACATCTCTGACCGACCTGCCCCAAGAACCGCGTCTCCATACATCTCGCGAATCTCCTCCAGCACACCAGTGACCAACCTCGACGATTGCCAAGGCCTAAAGCCGCGATGGGTTTGAAGTCTGAAAACGTTTACTGTAGAAAGTGAAGAAAATGGAAACTGTGCTCTTTGAGAGTCACCGATGGATTGATTAATGTAAACTGACATATACAACTTCATTAATAATAACCTCTCCTCGACTCACGACCTACAGCGATAAGTCCAACACACCAACACGAAACACGTACTTGCAGAGATCCTCCATCTCCCCACACATATCCAAAATCACACCCATCCACATACCCCCACAAAACATAGTTACATACAGCCTAACTATAGATACATGGCACGTACATAAAACAGCACAAATATCAAAAAAACATACACCCACACATCTATAGTACTGTACCCTCTTCACATACACGTAAACACATCACGCCCACAGATAATCCGCTAGTTACGACAATCACCATTCCTTCCTCAACTACTGCCTGCTACACCCATATCCCCCATGAAACTCCCGTATATTCCTCCATCTGTGTCACCAGCGCCTCCTGTAGAACACACAGCGTCAATACATCATCTTCCAGCGGCGCCAGCGCTTCATACGCATTTCCGACCAACAGACCCACAAAGCAAAACTCATTATATACAAGCTTCAGAATCGCGCTTTCGGAATCTTCTCAGCCGGAAAAAGGGGTTGTCGGATTCAAGTTTGCGATGACGCCGAGCCTGGTTTCGTCAACTCGAGTCCTCCAGTCTTCAAGCTCCCAATGAGCAATTTCGCGATGAGGTAGTGGGCCCGACATTTTGTAGAACCAGTACGCGTTTTCGTGCAGGACGATTCCATCTTTAATTCCGATGGCTACACCACCCTTGAAAATCATGTCGCATTATCCAGCAAGTGTTGGTGAGTGATTAGACTCCTCCAGGCTCTCTTCGAGAATGGGATCGACGGTCTGGTCGCAATCTTCATGCAGGTCAATTAATGCCCAGTCGACCTTGCGAGGACGGGCATGTGGTCACGGTAGTTAAAGTTAAAGTCACAAGTAACTAACAAGAGTTATTACTACACCATGCTATCTCAAGATTAGGTTCGGGTCCTCCCACATGCAGCATTACACATTATATGGAATCCTGCACCTGCAACATGTTTTACATCGCAGTCACCCATTTCTCTAGCTTCTTACTATTGTACCCAGGCGCGATCAAACCGCTAACTCTAACCCCTTCCACCCTCCTGAACAGCGCCATGCTTTACTTGAGGCGCTTGATCCGTCCTTGGAATCTCAGGCGCCGTTGATATCATGGCATCGGCCTTTCGTTTTTTCCTTCATGTTGCAATTTCGTGTTCTATCGTTTCACACACAGTGAGCCCTTTGGCTTTAATCGCGTTTTTGAATTCTTTGACAAGCTGTGATAAGGGTTTTGAAAGGTTCCGTTCCACGTTGTTAGCCATTAATATTCTCAACCACCATCGGGAGGGCATGTCGTTCCACGCCTGTTGCACAGTACACTGATGTGCAAGTATAGAAGCGTTTGAATACAAGAATCTTTGTGTTGTGTCAAGGTATTCGAGTCAAGCATCCGCTCAGTTCCATGGTCGTTGGTTGAATTTCGACAATTCCAACACTTGCTGAATCGCGGCTTGGCATGTTGTCATGAAGGAGTATGTCTCGCTAGTCATATTTCCTTCGAATGTTTCGCTAAGAACCATCTGGACCTGGATATTGATAGTCAGCATTCTGTGATGAAACCAAAACTAGCACGGAATACTTACAGCCTGGCGAGGCTCCTTAGATGGATATGATCCATAAAGTACAAGGTATTGTAGCCCGTCTCTTTTGGCCGTTGGATAGCGATCTCGGAAGACATGTTGTCGACTTATGGTTCTGTCGACTCCACTTAGGAAGAACGCCCTGCAGCGGGGAGAACTTGCCGATCGACATGGAGAAGCCAAAACAATACGCCGATAATTTGAAAGACGTTGATGTATCGAAATTGAGAGCAATATCGAACGAGAAAGTAGCGAGGTTTCAAGTCTGAGCAAGTGAAGTGAAGATGAGACGGAGGAAAATTCTTCTGGCTGCGTCGCTTGTGGGTACTAGAGTACGTCCGTGTTGAGTCTGCTTATGTCATCGCTGCACTGTTCATTATCTATCCCTCGCTAGTGTGCAACTTTATTGATCGGTTTCTTACTGGTATAGTTATAATCAAACAATTCTATGCATTATATAGTAACGTGGCTTGTGTACGTCATTCCGAGAAGGAAGTACCGTCACTAAATCTCACTCGACTAAGCGATAGCGGCAAGCAGCGAGTCAGAGCACCTTCACTGGTCTTCTTATACCACGTCGCTCTCTGGACCGTCGCTCTCTCAACCATCTCTCTCTCCACCATCTCCATTAATCTTCCTCCACTCTACGCCCTACAGTTTTTCGGTTTCATCTGATACATCGTCTCGCGACATCAATCTCATTCCCGCTCGCTGCAATGGCACAATTTCGTCTTCCGCTTTGCTGTCATCCGTTGGAGCTATTATCGCCGGCTGTTCATTTCACCATCTCCATTCTCATCGTCGCCTACATCTCTCGCTCACGCCTCATCTTTCACGACTTTGGTTCTCGTGCTCGCCAGCTACGGCTTTCGGTAGGTACGGGGCCACCGGCATCCTCACTCGCTAGTGCCTTTGTCGTAGTCGTACTTGTGTTGACTTGAAGACAGAATCTCTAAAGTCCCATCATCCCGAGATCTCATTGTTTTTCACACGGGAACTTATCGGTTAATATCTCTTCAAGTTGCTCTGCTCAAATGACAGAGACCCAACGTCAAAACGAATGGAAACGTCGGGTTCCAAAATTTCAGATCCCCCCACCATCCCAATACCAGCAGGCTCTTCCTCTTCGCCGAGCTTGCTACTACATCGAACGAGCACAATTTTCGAACACCATAGTCTCATCGCTGTTCCATAACGAATTGGATCAAATAGCTCTGGTTCAAATACATAAATCCTCCTGACGGAACCCACGCGGCGGTATCCATATAAACCGGTTTATGTGGCCGACAACGTGAAGTTACCCCTGCGCAGACCGAAGGAATCTGTATGTCTCCTCCATCCACACCCTGTCGACGTGTACATGAATGTTGATCAGTTGTAGGTCAGAATTCTGTTCAGGGTTAAACTACACCATACACAGAGACCTAGAAAGCCTACAATGAAGGACCAGCAACTTGAATATTGTCCGGTGCTGGTCAACTCGCCACTTGACCAGCACTCGGCGGTGTTCCACCTCCGTCAACATGTACGAAATGGATAGGGAGTGGATATATACCTAGGTAGAGGATCATGGCCAAAAATGTATGTAAAATAAAGTACTGCATCAAGGGTTGAATCCCCCGCCGCAACGTGACCCACATCTCCCAAAAGCACCAGCTTGAAGGCGAAATCGCCATTGTGGGGGGAGCGGGGTAAATGCTCCTTGTAAACGGGGACATGGCATGTGAGGTTGGAGGTGACGAGATTGTGGTTGTGATCGAACCGTGATTTCAGCAGGTTGCGGCTTGTGCGCGTGCGCATGCCACTTAGTATCAAGTACCCAACCAAATGTACAAGTTAACCTCAAAAAAACCTAAGTCGACCTGCTTCTCTTCCAAAGCTATATCCCCCACCTGTGTACTTCCCTCATATTATTGGTAATATCACGCGCATCTTGATCACCAGCGGTCACCCACGGGCGCGTCATGGTCGCTGTGGTCCGTGCGCACATTGGCCCACAGTTGCTTCTCAGCTCTCAGACCTACCTTCTCCCATGTTCCTCCACTCCTCTTACCACCACCAACCCTCCTCCTCTCCGCCCGAGCCCTCTGCGCCCCGCCACCACTCCGCAGTCCGCAATGGCGAGCTTCACGTTGCTCCCGGTCGAGCTCATAGACCACATCGTCTCGTTCGTGCGTGTTCCAACACCCCCGAGCGCGTCGTTGCTAACTGGCCAAGATCCCCCCGACCAAGCTGAAAACACTGTCCAATGTGTCGATGGCGTCGAAAAAACTCTATAACTCTGCTGTTCCGGTTCTGTACCGCCGTCTGCATATACAGTTTTCCGGAAGGGCGTCGTGGGACGCAAAGACGAATGCTCTCCAGGAGCTCGCCCCGCCGGGATCGTATCATACACCGAATGCACCTGCGCCGTTTGCTCTGGACGATCTAAAGACGGAGAGGAAACCACAGCTGGCTTTTATCCGCGAGGTTCAGGTGGAGGGGTATTGGAACAACAAATATGAGTTGCGAGGAGCCGCCACGATGATCAAGGACGATTTGGTCGACGAGCGGCATGGGGCCTTCCTGAAAGCGTTGGTTGGGGTCCTGTACTCGATTGACCAGCTAGACTCGTTCATTTGGAATGTTATCACGCCAATTGGACCAGACGTTACGGTCGCGCTCTCTCGCTTCGACTCGTTGATGACGGTGGATGTGAACTGCGATACACACATGGTTGCGCCAAATTCAAGCTACACCTGGGGTGGGGCCTCTCCGTCAATTCCGACACTGAGCCCGGCGCCGCTCTACCACAACAGCCTGCACACGCTAAAGATTAACCAATTGAGCAGCCACAACCAGGCGATGCAGTTTGGCGATGTCATCAGGAGCCCGACTAATTGGAGGTCGTTGAGACACTTGGAGATTGATATCTCACCGCCGTTTGTGAGCTCGCTCCTCGAGATTGAGCCGGTTGAACCCGATGTGATTTTTGCGCTGTTTCGGCCCCCACCGCCCCCGAGAGGGTTCCTCATGCCGGCGAAACTGGAACTGGAGACGCTCAAGATGAAGGAGGTTTTCGTCCCGAAATCTGCGGTGGATGCATTGGCAGAATCTCTTGATTCCACCAAGTTGAAGAATCTCGAAATCCACTATTGCCAGGATGTCGATGATTTGTTAAAGATGTGGACCAAGCACCCTCTCCCCGGTCTTGAGAACCTCGTTGTAAGGGACGAGCCGACTATCACCGCCCTCACAAAGTTCCTCAAACAGTTTGGCCCCGATGGAACCTGCCGGAACCTCAAGTCCCTCGACCTCAGCTCGGCTACCATGCCGTCCATCCACGACTATGATCAGGGCTATCACGATTATTACCAGGACTACCTCTTCCCAGGCGACGCTGACAGCGACATGGACGATTTCGACATCGTGTCTCCCGTTGTCTTCAGCACCTTCCATGCTCAGGGCCCCACCAACATGCCCCCATTGAACACCATATCGCCTCCCTCGATGGAGCCCAAAGACACACTCCCTCTCCCATGGCAGCGGCTCCGCAATCTCGGCGGCTCGCGCGAAGAGGGCTGGGGCCTTGAATCCCTCATCCTCGACGTCAAAGCCTCCACCGGCTTCACCGCCTACGCTCTCCACCCAGTCATCCCACGTCAAGATATCTTCTTCTCAGGTTTCTGGAACCTGCGCGAGCTCGCATGTCCGGTTTCCTACGAAACCGAGACATGGTACCCCTTCGTCGAAACTATCGCGACACTCCAAAACCTCACACACCTCTGCCTTCTCAACTCGCGCCCGGACCCCCACCGCCATCTCCACCGTCATAGCCACCCAACCCCCTACTGGTCCGCCTTCAACCTCCATCCTCCGCCCACCAACAACACTGCTACTCCCCCACCGCCCCGAACCCGCTCCTCAACCTCACGCCAATCCCGTCGCAGGAAAACACAACCCACCCGAGCCACCACCACCGACGACATCGACACCCCTGACCTGCACTACGTTGACGCCCTCACTCTCGCGGCCTGTTCCCGCCTCTCCATTTCCCCTCCCCCTGTCTCCTCCTCATCTCCAGCACCACAATCCTCCCCCCCCCCACCTCCCCCACCATCTCACCGTCAAATCCCGACAAACCGACTAGAATACATCGGCATTCGCACCCCCTCCCCCGTGTACACCTCCACACCTCTCAAACCGCGGATCTGGCAGGTCGTCCTCGCGCCGGACACTACCGAGCATGCTGAGGGGAACGAGAGGCGACGGAGTTTGAGGAGCTCGACGAAGCGGAGGAGGGTCGAGAAGAAAGGGGAGTGGAGGGTGAAGAGGGAAGGGGGGTGGGAGTGTGCGTTGAGGGAGCTGGCGGGGAGACCGGGGGTGGTCGAGGGGGTTGGGGGGAGGGGGGTGTTTTGGGGGAGGGATGGGTGGGGTGCGTGGTAGTGGAGGCGGGGTATAATACGGGGAGGGATAGATAAAATAGTGGTGTTTTGTGGTGCGGGAGTTGAGTTGGTCATTTTTCCGGGTTCGCATTTGCTACGTTTCTGGGTTCAAGTTTCGCTGTTTGCGGCTTTCGGCTTTCGGTTTTCTACTTGCTAGTTTTTTCTGGTCTGCGAGCAGTCCGAGTCGGGCGGTGTTTCGGGGGCTCTTACGCGCGTGTATCTACTTTACTTTTTGTCCCACCTACCTGTATATTATTACCTTCTCCGGCCTTTTTGTTTTCTTCCTTTCTTTGCTTTTCTTTTCTTCTTTTCTTCTTTCTTTTTTCTTTCTTTTTTTGTTTTTTTTTACACCGCACTGCACTGCACTACCCCGGCATCACCGGAAAAATAAATACCAATATTCAACAGTAGACTTCACGTTTTTCTGTGTTCTGTGTGCTGGGTTGGGGGCTTTAAGTTCGCGGTCCGGAGTGACGCTGCCAACAAGCCCAACACGGCGGATCACGTGACTCTACCAGCTGCACACGCCGCACCGTGGTCCCAGCTGAGCTTTTCTTCGCTCCTGGACAGTGTCGTCTTCTTCTTCTTCCGCTTCTCCGTCTGGGATATTCTACACCATCACCATCGCTGTCGTCGTCGCCATCATCATCATCATCCTTCTCCCCCTCGACGCTTCAACGGACTCGGTTCGGACCTGTCCTCTTTACTCTTTGCAGGTGAGAGGTTTGTGCGGTGAGGAAGCCCATAAGGACAAGAAAGTCATTATCACCAAAGGGGTGGTTTCATCACCCATTGTAGAGGAGGCCGGCAACTTTTTCGAAGCACTGGCCTCGCCCAACGGAATAATAGCCTCCAAGAAACGAGAAGCGATGTTAGACTTCATTTTGATGACTAGGTGCTCTGCATACGCAACAGCATCCAAGGAGGCATACCCGTGAAGTTTGATGCAAGCCAGTTTTACTGCCCATGGAGGGTTCCTCTTCTCGCATATCTGTCGCGTATCGTGTCTCTCAGACATCAACTGGGCACTTGCGTTCAAAGCACAGACTTCGTCATGGTGCACAGACTCGATGATAGGTGGATAGTCACTTTAGTTTTTCCTGATGTATGATGATGATGCTAGCGATTGCTGTTTTCTTTTCTCGCTCGTGTTTCTTTTGCTCTCCGCGGTCAAAAGGATGAAAGGCTCCGAGGGGATAAATGTACGTCACCACTGGTCCTCAGTCTCAACCACTGGGACTCCCTCGCCATTTTCTCATCACAGTCGGCGCGCTTAGATGATCCTGGTTAATCCCCAACTTGAACGTCCCGACGACAATGCCGTAGTTTCTCGCCATCATTCTCAACTTCAACTTGAACACGCCGCCGTCACCATGGTCCACAGTTCATGTGTACTATACTTAGCACCAAGTGGGGTCCATTTTCAGCTACCCGCCTAGCCACGTTGCGTTCGTAGGCCGGCGTACTATATGCCGTTAATGGTATTTTCGTTCGCTTTCGCAGGGGTGTCCGGTTAGCCCTAGATCCTCCATGGGGAGGAAATAAATGATTGAATACCGTCAAGATGCAGATTGGGGTTATCGTGCAATGTCAAGCTGACAGCAATATCGTCATGGATATGAAATTCCGTGAAACGCATGCATGCCGATGTCGTTGGCTGACGTTCGGATGCAATATCCCGAGCCCTAACTTATCGCAACTCCCCTCAACTACACATCCGTAATCTCCCAAACTCAATCCGAAGCCCAATCCCTATCATCAACTCACCCAGCATCAGCCGACATGATCCCACCCCTTCCACATTTCGCCGACCGACCCATCGCCGCAGCTCGGAGCGCTGGAATCTCCGTTCCCTACGCAGAGTGTCGCCCCTGACAATTCTGCACTGTCAGCCAATCACTGTGGAGTATGCACCACCACCGTGAACGCTAATGTGGTACCCGCCACCTCGTCGAACCATGGGATGGGGTAGGTCAGTGGCGATGAGATCCGTTGGTAAGGGGGATTAGGAGTGGGTATATATCCAACGTCGGCCGAGACTTCGGACGCCGTAGCTATGGCGCAAGTCTCAGTATTTCCAGTTGAGGGCCGTTGATTAACGTTACTTCGACGACAGACGAGGACACCGGCGACGACAGCGACGACTACCTGGCTACGACATCAATAAGTATCTATCCCGCCATCAAGAGGAATCTGCAAAACCAAACCAAACCAACACCTGGAACTCCAGACTGCTGCCACAACTTAACTTCCTGACACTGCATTCCACTCTTCCCTCCCCTCACCCATCCATTCCTTTCCAGCTTCAACCTCCCCTGGGCCGCAACTTTCTCCGACTTACCTCCTCTCTCCTTCTGCCCCTATCACCCTCCCCTCTCATCTTCCCTGCATATTTCAACCAAAATGAAACCACAGCTCCTCCTATTTCTCCACCTCCTTGGAGTAGCGATCTCCCAAGAACTCGATGCAACATCCCCACAAACGAATAGCGAAGACTTAGGACTCGGAACCACAGCGCCTGCGGTTGTGGAAGGACCGCCAAATCATGCCGTTGTGGAGATGGATCGGACGATTGGCACACCCGGACGGACGCAGGACGGTGAGGTGCCCGGGAAGGGAGTTGGCGTGGATATCACGGTTCCGATTCTGGGGGTTGATGCGCCGTCGGTAGACGAGTCGGAGGCCCCAGTTGTAGGAGAGGGGGAGGGCGGAGAGTCGTCGACGGCGGCCGCAGCATCATCATCAGCAGCACCGGTAGCATCATCACTCCCACCATCGCCGCCCTCCTCCTTCCTCCCCATTCTTTCCTCCGCAATCTCCTCCTCGATCACATCCATCCCGTCCTCCAATTCAAATTCCTCCTCTCCCCCCTCCTCTTCCGCCCCTTCATCCACATCCTCGTCCTCGCCTTCCTTCCCATCTCCATCACAACCAACACTCTCAACAGCCCCCATCACCCCCACCACCACAACGCGCCCCATCCTCCTCCCAACGTTCGCATCCGGCGATGGTGGGCCGCAGTCAGAACAAACAATCTCCCTCGGCGGCGACGATGAAAACAGTGCCCCCAGGTTGAGCATGGGAGTTTCTGTCACGGTATTGGTGGTTGTGATTGTAGCGGGGCTGGGGATGGGGGTTTAAGATGGGAGGGTTTTGGGGTGAGGTGGTCGTCAGTTGTTGTGGGGAATTTGGAGAGGTTTCCACTGGATATTGGACAGCTTTGGAATAGGGGGGCGGGGTGATAAAATGCGACTCGAGTGATGGATTGAATTAAGCAACGCCTCATGCTAGAACACCGGATGGTCGATCTTGTTGTGTATACCATAGCGTTGTATCATAACCAGACGATGTATTTATTAGACTCGGGTGTTCAAAAAAATCACAACAGCGCGATTGTACATTCCTGCGGGTTTTTTCTACCTGGTGCAAGTTGTTGCAAAGCTCCTGGCGGTGGTTTCGTCAACCGTCGCTGGATCAAGCTCAGCCCAACAACTTAAAAACAATTGAGCCACTGCATAGTTGAGCCCCGGTATCATCGATTCGTTCGGCCGCTGACTTGGCTTGTCCTACCGTGCACTGGTGCGCTTCCTTGGACGCGGTTGAGTACACCAAGGTCTTATTTGACATGACGAAGTCAAGCATGACATGGAGGTGCTTTGGGGGCTACGGTTGCCGGGCTGAGCACATCGAAAATGTCTTCCGCCACGTCTTTTATCCTCGCGGAGCTTTCAGCGCGTGATATAACAATCCTCTTATCCTTCAAAGGATCCTCGCCGCATAGTTTTCGAACCTGCACAGGAATATGATCAGCCATGTAACTTCAGGATCTGCAAGTAATGGGACCCTAAAACTTACCTCTCAACTAAAGTTTTTTTTGCCGCAGCCAGTTCATTGTAGGGTTTCGGGTGTCTTATCGTCAAGGTCATCTGCGTCCAAGAGTCGTACTGGGGCCGCAGACGAGCCGCGTTGCTTCTTTCTGACGATGGCGGATTTGTCTCTATGAAGCTCGCTTGGTAGGATGGGTTGCAATCGTTGTTCGTAGTTGGGCATGGGAAGGCATCACAGCCCCAATCCCACTGCTCCATGGCTTTGTCCTGTCCCGTTGGTTGAATGTGTATCTAGGCGTAACCCTAGCAAGAGAATAGGGTGTATCTTCGTTCTGTGGCACAGGAGTTGCTAAGCCGGTCAGCGCGACAGATAACCATCCGATGATCTCCAGTTTAGCAGAGTTGGAGAGCGAGCGGGCGAGTCAGCTGCGGATCGGAGGAGAGCTGGTGCTGGAGAGAATGAGAACGAGAAAGGGAGCTGTAGATGGCGATGACAAGAAAGCGAGATGGAGAGGTTTGGGGAGGTCGAGAGGTTGGATGATGGAGAGGAGGCGGAGGGAGATGAGTTGGGGATGAAGAAGTTGCTGGAGGATCTGTGCGAGGGGATGGATGATGGCGTGTGAAGCTACCCTCCCCACCCGCTGCTTCCTCACCATCATCCTCTGTACACTTCTCCTTTTGCTCTCACCATCATCCTTTGTACACCTCTCCTTCTGCTCTCATCACCTCTTTACAACAATCACCATCTTCTCTCTCCATCGGTGCCGGCTTCTCAACCTCCCTATCACAAGTTCTCGTCATCTCCGCTGCTAAAATATTTTATTTCTCTTCGCTAATAGATGTCTGGGGTGTTTTATGTTCTGCTGCTGCCTGCTCCTCTATTGTCAAACATGGATACCAACCAGTAATGCGCACCTGCGCACGATTCCCCTCCACACTGCGACTCACGTGCTCACATCAAACGTTTCACTCCTCCTCTCAAACACACACGCCCACATCAAACGTTTCACTCCTCCTCTCAAACACATACGCCCACATCAAACGTCTCACTCCTCCTCTCAAACACACACGCCCACATCAAACGTTTCACTCCTCCTCTCAAACACACACACCCACAACATCGGTTTCCGCCCCCAAACTCGAAAATAATTCTCCCCGCGACATCGGTCCGCCCGGATGTCCCTGCATGCTGTCAGGTCACGTCGCTTCTCCACCTCCCCACTCCTCGGTGTTCGACGAGTCAACATGATACATACGTAGGGCTGCCTTCACAACGTCGCTTCCACCGGCACTGTAATCGCTCCTATCGATAACGTTAAACCCCCGCGACAGAATATCCCCTCCCTGACGTCGATGTTGACGATGTCCGCCCGCCTGGCGTCCGATACGTGCGCCCGAGTGTATGCATGCACAATGCTGCAGGTGTGTTACGATGATGATCCTGCCGTTGTTGAAGAGTCGGAGATTGCGGGAGGTGATGTCACTGCGCGTTGGTGCAGGAGAGGTTGGGCAGCATGGTATGTCACTCGCTGGGAATGGGGCTACGCCATGGGTTGAGGCTGTGCACACTCTAGGGGAGTGGGGAGGGGAGTGGGGAGGGGAGAGGGGGATATATACCCGCAGCACGCTCTCTGGGAGTTGAGAGGGGAATCTCGCGAATAGGGCATCTGGAGGATAAGAGAAACATCTCAGTCAATGTTTGACAGTCCAGGGTCCAGACTCCCCTGCACGTCGCTACGTCACCTCGCATAATGAAGTTATCCAGGGTCCAACTGCGTTACACGCATGACGATTTGCGGGCGCGACGACGCGATGTGGAGGAGCGCGGGGGAAGGTGAGCAACAGGGACAGGAACCGGAAACAATCGCTCTCCCCCCCCCCCCAACGAGATACCATCAAGGGCGGTATATAGGCGAGTTATCCGCCTGGGCGATCGGGAGGGAGGTGACATTGGTGGATGAATCGGGAAAATTTCTTGCTGCTGTGGGTTGTGGTTGAATTGATGAAAACAGACCAACGGACAGCAACAGAGACATACACGTACACGAGACAGGACGGAAAAAGGAAGCCGACGTCTACTTTTTTTTCTCACCGACACACCGACAGACTCAGAGGCTCAGAGATTCGGAGACGATGAGCATCATCATGACCTACATGCCCCCGGACCTGGGGTTGGTGTATCAAAACTCGCTGGGGGGTGTCCATCATCACCAGCATCAGCATCAGCAGCAGCAGCATGTCGTGGACCAGCATAATCACCCTCATCAACAACCAACGAATCACCACCACTCCTACCCCCAGCAACAGCCTCACACCATTCAGCCCCTCCACCCCGCTCCCGCATGGCCCGGGTCTCAAGACTACACCTTTGTCGACGTGTATGCCGCCGGCCAGATGCCGCTTCTCGATCCCCCCGCACTCGGGTTTGGATATAACACGCTCCCCCCGACAACGACCACGCCGCTGGGGTACGAGCCTGTTGCACAGGTTCCTCAACAAGAGCTGCACGTAGCGGAGCCACAGTTGATGCCGCAGCTCGAGATGGTTGTGGGTGTGAACGGGTTCGGGTATCCTCCGAGTATTGCGACAACGACGACGGCGGTGCAGGCACCTGTTGCGGCGGTGATGGGGTATTGTGACAACAGTGGTTTTGTAGTTCCGAATGTGGAGGATATGGAGATGAGGAGGAGTGAGACGGCGGAGAGTGAGACTGCTACGAGTTCGAAGGTGAGATATACAGCCAGGGGAGGATGGGGTTGAGGAAGAGTGCTGGCTGACACGGGATATTATAGACGGTATCGCCAGTTATATCGCCGCAGCCGGTGCAGACAGCGACGCACCGGAGAAGGAAGTTTGATCGCGAGGAGAGGAGGAAGACACATATGACGCGGCTGCAAGGAGCGTGTATTGAGTGTTGGAGGATCAAGAAACGGGTATGCTCACCATATTCCTCTCCTCCTCTATCCATCTCCCCCAAACTAACTCTCTCAGTGTGTCGCGGTCCCCAACGGCTGCTGCGAAACCTGCCTCCACCTCCTCTCCTCTCTCCCTCCCTACCCGTGCTACCGCTCCCGCGTCACCTCCAGCGAACTCTTCCGCCGCGGCCCGACATCCTCCTTCCTCACGACCCCGCGCGGCGTGCGCTGGCTCAAGACGTCCCCCACCGACCCGAAAGTCTGGCGTTCCTCCTCGCGGGTCATCACCATCTCCCAGGGCGACAACCCCGTCAGCGCTACGCACCCTCTCCAGCTCACCATCAAACTCTACCACCCTCAACCTGGTGACCAGCTCTCCTATACCTGGACCAACTCTCTCACTGGTGAATTAGAGAGATTGGAGTTACCGCCGTACGCAATCGCGGACATCGACGCCGCCGAGGAGTCCGTAAAACGCTACATCAACGACCACCTCTCTGCGCACATAGCTGCCAGAGTCCCAGGGCACACTCTCTCCCGTCTCATCTTCGACCGCGCGCTCTCCCTCTCCACCTCCTCCCCACTCCTCAAGTCGACCCTGCGCCTCTTCGCCGCGTCGAGGATCATCGAGGCCCCATGGCACATCTCCGCCTCCTCTCCCGCCACCTTCACCCCCCCACCCCCCGCCGCGCCCAGGGGTTCGCCGTACGAAAACATAACCCCGGTAACGCCGATAATAGACTACCAGCTCGACGCTGTAACGATCCACCGGGTTCTGCTCCCGCTGCGGAAAGCGCTGCTAGGCGCGCTACAGAAAAAGGTGTTGGAGAGCCGCGCAGATGAACACGGGGAGGTATTTTTGTGTGTGTATGTGTTGTTAAGGAGTATTGAGGGTGCGCTGAGGCATGATGCTGCGTTTGCCCGGAGAATGAGAGGTGGGCGAGAGGGAGAGCGAGGGGTAGATGGGGACCATGGGAAATGGAGTAATAAAGAGCTCGTCGAGCGTATGGTTGAGGGCGCGAATGTGTTGCTGCTGCATTGGCATAAGGCGACGCGCGGGGTCAAGGGGGTTGAGGAGAGAAGGAGGAGGGGGGAGAGGGCGGAGAGGGAGTTTTGGGAGCGGGTCGCGGCGGGGGATGGGGTAGAGGGAGTGGGGGCGGCAATGAATGGGGAGGGGATGAAAAGGGGTAAGGGGAATATGAAGGGAAGGAAAGGGGGGATGGGGATGGAGGAAGAGGGGTTTTGGACAAGGCAGATGTGGGTGAAAAGTGAGGAATGGAAACCGATTATGGGGCTGTTTTGATGAGTAGGAAGTGAGGGGGAGAACAACGGAGCGAGCGGCATCTTGGGGTTCGTGGGTTTATTTGGCGTTGTATGGCGTTTTCGGAGTTTATGTATTTCTGTTGTCTGTTGTCGTTTCTCGCTTCTTCTTCGCTTCGCTTCTATTTCTTTCTTCGACTTTGGTTCACACACTAGTCTCTTTTACCTCTTTTACCTCTTTTACCTCTAGTCACCCTCTATTTCATCTACTTTTCCTTCACATACTAGTCGAATGGCAAAAAGTCGAATCTAGTCTACTCAACACCATGCCGGAATACAGTAGCTCAGATCTCCAGACTCGATCTTGGTATCTATCTGGAGCCATATCACATTTCTCGCACAAAAACGTGGAAACTGGGGCGTGATCGATCTCGACTCTGATCTGGGCCTAGTGATCAAGATACTGAAAAAGATCCAGACCCTGATCTCGGGTTCCTGAGCTTGGACCACGTCTCGGTTCCTGGTTCCTTTGTTCCAGAGTATAAAAGCTTAACCCCCCTCCCACATCCCATCCTTGCCTGAGCTGTCGTTCGCGCTCGAACTCGGGTTCCCTCCTTGCAATCCTCCCCATTCCAGACTCGACGACTCGACGACGAAAGACCCCGCCCGCCCGCCCGCACTCCGACTGGCTGAGGAGTATCCCTCCACCTCTTCCTCCCCCTCCGAAGCAGAGGCCAAAACGTTCGGCGTTCGGCGGTCGGTGTAAACACCCCCGAGTTCTTCCCCAATTCTTCACCCCCTCACCCCCTCACCCCCTCACCCCCTCACCCCCTCACCTCCAGTCCCCTCACCCCCTCACCTCCAGTCCCCTCACCCCCTCACCTCCAGTCCCCTCACCCCCTCACCTCCAGTCCCCTCACCCCCTCACCTCCAGCCCCCAACCCCCACTTCGCACTGCCCAACGTCACGCATCCACAGCTTCAGCCCAACGCAGTGTCCTCACCCCCGACGTCATCCGGCATGTGTGGTGACATCACGACTTTTGGTGCGGTGCTCGCTACCGGTGTGTCGGGACAGCTGGCGGCGCAAGGCTGCAGTGCGACGGCGCTAGATGGAGGAGGGGGTGGGGTGACGTCATGAAGCTTGAGCATTGGCAACAGTTGGAGTGCAGGGTGCGGAGTTGTGTGGAGTTGTGTGGGGATAGGGATACACGACAGCGATTGCGGCGAGGTATAGCAGGGTGGAGGGACTCGAGATGAAGATTCGGTACCATGCGGGGCGGGGCAGGGTCGGCCCCGGTTTGGGATGCACGCGAGGACCCTGAGATGCGATAGTTTGTACTGTACTCTAGGGCTCATGACAGGACCAGATTCGAGGACCTTGCGTGTGAGCGCCATGACTGAGTCAGACTCAGATTCGGACTCGGCGATGAGGGTCATGATCTGATTCTGATACCTCGCTGGCAAGGAGTCGATGATGATGCTGCATCCGTAGGATCATGTTAATGGCGAGTCGAGTCGAGTCGAGTCGAGTGTACTAGTATCATAGATATATAAGGTGTGTGGACGTGCCGGTGGATGGCAAGGTGAGGGGATGGGTGGGTAGATGAAACGGATTGCCATAATCAATTGCACGAGTGCGGGGGGTCCGAAGAGATCGAAATACGGTTGGATTTGGAGGACCCTGAAGGGACGATGAGCGATGTCGGGGGTACCATCATATGAGGGTCCGAGATTGGATGTGAGAGATCCCGTGATCTTGGCCGTGATCGGTGACAATGGTGAACTTGCTGAGAGGGACTGGATCAGTCGGTATTGGTCACTGGGCGGATGATGCGGGCTGGGATAAACGATGTGATACTCTGTAGCGCAACGGTATTGCGCAGTCGTGATGGTGAGTTTGTAAAGCTCGGACAGCCTCGCGGGGTGAGGGCGCCGAGGGGATGGACCCAAGGACCCTGAATTGCGTCGGGTCCAAGGCTGTGAGATGCCATCAGTTGATTCAATCTCGGTGACGAGGGTGCGGCGGTCCCAATTTCACGACAAGAATCGGTCCCTGATTGCCGTACTCAGGACGATGCAGTTTCTTCATCAATAATGTTGTATTCATACTACAGTCCCATTTTATTGCTCGGGTACCTCACAGTGTAGAAGCATGTACAGTCCCATCAAAACAAGCAGAGGTGCGCGAAAAGCAGCAGCAAGAAGTGACTGAAGAAAACAGAAGTAAAACGTTTTGTTCTTATGCGTTGTCCTGTCTTATCCTGTTCTGACCGAAACCCGAAACAAAAGCAAACAAAAGCAAACAGCGAAATCGAAATCCCAGGGAATCATATTAGACGTGATGAAAGGCGGTGATAGTGGTCGGAATGATGGTGTCGGTGGTGATAAGGTAGACGGCGGAGGGACGACGTTGGCGTTTGTGGAAAAGCCGCCGAAGAAGGGAAACCCGGCAACTTTGATAATCCGATAATCCGCAAAGAAAAACATCCCCAAATCTCAACTCTCAACCGGCAACCCAACCCCACCACAATCCAGTTCAACAATCGCAAAAACCTCTTCTCACACCTCCCGCGGTGTCCTCACAGTCGTATCAATCACACTCCCATCCTCCACAACGCCCCCCACCATCCTCGCTTCCTCCCGCTTCTCCCGGCCACTACTCGTGCTCTCAGTCTCCGTCGTCGGATCACTCGCATTCCCCCCTTCCGTCTTATGTTTCAAGTGCTTCCCATGCAGCGGCCTCCGCTTCTGTTTCCCCACTCCCTTCTCCTCCCCTTGTTCCTCTTTCCCCTCCCCGCGCTGCCCCGCCTCCTCTCCGGCTTGCTCAACCTTACGCACCTCTTCGTCGACAAAGTAATCCGGAGCCGACGACGGAGGAATGGAAACAGCAGAAGTGACTGAAGAAGCACTCCCCGGCCGATCCAGCGCCGCCAGCCTCGTCAATCGTTCCGCCGCTGCATCAGCGTTGTGCCGCCGCGAGCCTTCGTGCCCGTCTTTGATCGCGACGGTGGAGATACCGGACATGGGGGTTCCCGGGGTGGAGGGGGTCGGGGAGGAGGGAGGGAGCGGGAGCGGGAGGGTTGTGGGTGTCATTTTTTTCTGTGGAGTATTCGGCGGATTGGAGTGGTTAGTGTGGTGGATGGTGGTGGTGGTTGGGAGGAGATTCGATGGGGAGGGAGCTGGAGCTGGAGACGGGAGCTTGTGGGATGGTGTGGGTGACGTAATGCGGGGGAAGCGAGACAGGGCTGCGGTGAGGGCCAGATGGTCGATTGTGTATGATTGCCGATATTAAATCAGTATTCGACTTGTGTTTCCTCCATAACATCAGAATCATGAAAGATTGATATCGGTAATGGGGACTTGTGTATTTTGTATCTCACGATGGTAGTGGAGCGTCATGACCTCATCGCAGGCGGTGAAAAACACCAGCTGCATGCGCGTGAGGGAAATGCTGCTGAAACGGAGATGGTGAGGGAGGGGATGTATGATAGGAATGGGGTGTTTAAACTCGACGATTCCCCGCCCGCGATGGGGGAGACGGTTTCTTTTTCTCTTGATTCGGTGCATCTAAACTTCATCACCTTGTCCCCGCCACCGCCAGGACACTTCTTCGGCGTTATCATCATCACCAACATCATCTCCCAACTCGAATTACTCGAACTACTAAACCCCATCTCCAAACCAAAAGTAAACACCACGTTAACATTAACCTCCAGCTTAACCATCCCTCCTCCCCAGCCCTATCCCATTCCGCGATCCACGCTCCTGCAACCTACCGCCGTCACCACCACCATCACTGCCTCACCGCCAGACCCTGCCCCTGACCTAACTACTGCCGCAACCAACGAACTCGGCGATTATTCCCATTGGGGTATTATTGCGTCTGGGGCCCCGGGTGTCGGGTCGTTGATGCTTTTTGTGTATGGTCTCCAACACTGGGCCCTTGCGAGGAAGACTCGATTCGACCTCGACACGACTCTATTTCACTCAATTCATGTTCCTTCCATCAACCTCAACATCGCTGGAATCATTCGCTATGGGGTCTGGACATAACCCACCCTCTATCCCTCTCCGCCGTCCTCGTCTTATTCATCCTCGGTTACCGTGTCCAGCTCCACTCTGACCTCCACCGTGCAGTCGCAGAATGTGGCTTCCCGATGTCGGTGGTTACCAGTGCGCTTGACCAGGACATTGCATTCCGGTTCTCCGTTCTCCGTTCGCTGTCGGCGTGAGCTGTCAGAGCGCCCTTACTTCCCCCCCATACCGCCATGATCATATACCGCGCGATATAACTCACCCCGAGTCGAACCATGAGATTCGACACCGAACCTCGATGCCTAGAACATACTGGAGTATGTGGATTATCGAGCCCCCACTGAGCGGAATGGGGTGCTTGCAGAGTTGACCTGTGTGGGAGGATGGAGGGAGGAGCTGAAGAGGAGCGGGTAAGGGATCGGGCTTGGGATTGAGCAGAGGTGGTGGAGGTCGAATTCCAAGTCCGAACAACACCGAGCGGAACGTGGAAGGTCGGTAACCTTTCTCCAGAACCGGATCCGGGTCCGGGGGTTCTGCACAGTTCGTTCGTTCGTTCGTGGTTCGGTATCCCTCATCATCTCAACCGCCGAGTCTCGTCCTATCCCCAGACGTACTTATACCATTCTCCATCGAGTTCGATTCTCTTCTCACCAGTGCACAGTTCTCACGTCTCGAGTCGAGTCTTCACCACCAGCACTCCCACACTTCTCTCACATCTTCATTGTCGATCGCACCTCACTTTTCACTATCTCACATTTTCTCCCCACACCATACCCACAGCACACCCACGCAGTCCGGCACAAAGCCTACCCGACCACAACCACGACTACGACCACCGGTGTACTCTTGTCCCCGCTTTCTCCTCTCCTCCCTGAATAGTGAATCCCCGGTTCTTCAACACACCCCGCGTCTCTCACCGAAACGCCAACACAGACTACCGCACCTGTAACCAGGAATTCACGACCCAAGACACCGCCACGCGAGATGGACCATCCTCCAAGCCCAACGACAGTCCAGACCCCCCCATCCAGCGTGCGGGGTAACGCCAAACCTCTCATCACCGCTCTCTTCCCCCCAACCATCACCACCACCTCCGATGAAATCGAACAGTCCTACACCCTCACAGCCACGAACTGGAATCCAGACGCGGCGAAATTCCGCGGCCGCTATGTAAGCCGTCTGAAGCAGCTGCACTCGCTTCCGAAGGAGTTGAGAACCCTGCCGGAGGGGTTCCCGGAGAAGGTCGTGACACCGCTTGATTGGGCCGGTGACGAGCTGAAGCAGGAGGAGTGGTTAGTGGAGTTGGGGGAGGGGGAGAAGGAGGAGATTAGGAGCGCGGTGGGGGGGTTGAAGCGTACGTCGCCTTCCACGCCATAACCCCCAATTTCGACTTCAGGGTAATGTGGACTGACTCTGGACTTCAGCACAAGGGATAAACTGTCTGCGCGACATCGCCCGCGAAAACTTCCCGCTCCCCACGCTCTCCGTGAAACTAGCCGCGTTGGCAGACAAGCTCTACACCGGCCGCGGCTTCTTTGTCCTCCGCGGACTGGACCCAGACGAGTTCACGGAGGAGGAAAATATGATGGCGTATGTGGGCATCACATCGTATCTTGCCAATCAGCGCGGGAAGCAGGATGAGCGGGGGAACTATGTGTTGCACCTGTTGGATGCGGGGAGTGCGGCGGCGCCGGATGGGGTCAGGCAAGCGCCGTATAGTAATGTTGCGCAGGTGTGTTTTCATCCTTACAATGGTGGTATGGATTGGGATACTGGTGATGGTGATGGTAATGGGGACAAAAACAGCCGTTTCATACCGACACCGGCGACCTAGTCACCCTCTACGTCCTTCAGCCCGCTCTCCACGGCGGCCACACGCTCCTCGCCTCCTCCACACATCTCTACAACACCCTCGCCTCGCTACGGAAAGACCTAATCCAGACTCTTGCCTCGCCTACCTGGCCTTACGACACGTTTGTCCCCCCATATCCCATTTCTCCCTCCTCCACATTATTCCCCCTACCCCTATTCCCCCTACCTACATTCTCCTTACTAATTACCCCTCCTGCAGTTTTTCCACCCCCAACACCCCTGCCTACCACCTCCGCCCCCTCCTCACCCCTCCCACGACCTCACCGATCCCGCTACTAAACTTTGCCCGCCGCCCCCTAATCGGATCCCCCGTCTCCCCTCGCACCCCAGGGATCCCGTCACTCACGAGCGCGCAAGAGGATGCGTTGGATACGCTGCATTATCTTTCGCTGGGGGCGGCGGTGAGGGTGCGGCAGAGGGCGGGGGATCTGGTGGTGTGGAATAATTTGGCGGTGGTGCATGCGAGGGAGGGGTTTAGAGATAGTGATGCCAGTAGGCAGCACGAGCGTGACGAGGGCCAGGAGCAGCACGAACAGCAGGAGGACCATGTCAAGAAGGGTGAAGAGAGGAAACATGGAGGTGGTGATGACGAGGGTGACAAAAGCGGGAAGAAGGGCAAACGCCATCTCGTGCGTCTCTGGCTGCGTGATTCCACGAGGGGGTGGGAGGTCCCCGAGGTGTGGGCAGAGCGGTGGAGGGAGGTTTATGGGTATGCTGGGGAGCAGAGGTGGCCGGTTAGACCAGTGGTGGATTATGAGCATGTTACGACGAGGGTCAGGAGTTGCGGGTATGCCTAGAGTTGGAGCGGGGAGGAAGGGGAGGAAGGGGAGGAAGGGGAGGAAGTATGGGGAATGGGTGAGGATTTGGGGAGTGTTGGAGTTTACTGAATATGAATGCGATTTTATTGTTTCAGTAATCCATCCATCGCCCACGTCGTCAGAATGTCGCGTGCAGCAGAGCGACACTCCACTGCAATACAGATCTATTCCTACTCTATCTCTATCAACCATACAGCATACCCGTTCAAGTTCGCCACACATTCTCTGCACCGCGCAACACTAGGTTCTATGGGTTCAGGCCGTGTATTATTCTGGATAACGCTTGTAACTTTTCCACGAGACTCGATATAATCACACTCCGCTTATCTTTCGCTGCATCACGACCATCCTATCCTTCGCACACTACAATTTGCGATTCCATTCTGAAGCTGTTGGCTGACGTGCACGAACGTGGTATGCGTGTCGGCTTCATTGCGCTGCCTGTCGTTGATCTTGTCAGGTGTGAGATGGTTTTCGAAGTCGCTCCAGTTGAAGTTGCACTTTGACAGCTATGACTGGTGAGTGCGTGAAGCTTGGCATTCTCTTCATAGTCAGCGGGCCAGCTGCCAGTAACATATGATTGAATAGCATAGCTGGCATTGCCCATCATGGCTTCATGGCTTCAATACATGACTCCTTGCTCATTGCTCAATCGTCGTATCCACATCACCCTACACCCCCTGTTCCTGCTTCTTCCCCTTCCCTACCACCACCACCCCCTCCTTCTTAACCTCTCCCTTCTCCCCCTTCAGCCCAGTCTTCTCACCTTTCACCCCCGCTGTGCGTCCGGCCTTCTTCGCCTTACTCGTTTTCCCCTTGGCAACACCCTTCCGCTTCCCCTCGCCGCTGTTCTTCTTCTTCTGTCCGTTTCCGGGGTTCGTTTTCTCCTTTCCTTGCTCTTCATCTTTCGCCTCGGCCACGGCCTTCGCGGGTCCGCCTTTCAGTATCTCCTTCGCTCTCCTCACCGTCTCCGCATCTCTGGCCCCCCCAGAGCCACCTTGTATCTTGATACCGCCCTTCCCCTTTCCGTCCCCCCCCCCCTCTTTCGTTTTCTTCTCACCACCAGTTGCCCCCTCATCCCTACCGAGACTCGGGCTCTTCTCATTCTTCCCCATCTCCCTCTCGCCTCTCATCTGCGCATCCTCCGCAACCCGCTTGGGAGTAGCTGAAGAGGCTTCAAAGATGGCCTCCGACACAGGGCGGCACCCGAGAAACGCGATGCCCTGGAAATCGTGGTGTTTGCAGCATTGCGGGAGGGGGTTGGTGAGGGGGCAGTGGCCGACGTGGGGAGGGGTTATACCTGTTGGGAGGGGGTCGAGTCAGCACCATCACTTATTCATCCACGAGTCGAGGTTTTGAATGGGATTCCGAGAACGGGAGAGGAGGAGGGAAAAGGGACGTACATTTCCACCCCAAACCCCCACCCCACTTCCTCCCCGCGCGCTTCGGTGTCAAGTTCACCGGCTGCAACCGCCGCACCGCAATCGGATTATCGTACTCGTAGACTTCTGCGCAGCAGTATGATTCCTTTCGGTTCGGGCAGTTGCCGGGAGGGAGGGTGACGGTGGTTGTGTTGCTGAACCGGACGGGCAAGGAGAGGGGGGTGAGGGGGGCATGGGAGGAGGTGAGGGGGAGGAGGGGTAGGAGGAGGAGGAGGGATGGGAGGGTGCGCATTGGTGTTTTGTTGTTGTTGATGTTGTTGGTCGGTGGTGGTGGGGAGGTGCTCGGAAGCTGGGGGAGAGGGGGAGAGGGATGGGGCTTGTTCAAGTTTTAGGGGGCGATAGGGTTGCTGGGACTGGGATCAGGTTGTGGGTGATGATGGGGAGGTGAACCTAGTATGGGGGTGACTCGAGTGAGCGTAATCATGATTGTGAAGTGATGAGAGAGGCGGGTTGAATCAAGACGATTTTATTGCGGTAGATCTCCAGCAAAGTGGGATTTGATAACTTTTTAACAAAACAGGACATGGTATAATCATCATCAGAATCGTCGTCATCGTCGTCGCCGTCGCCGTTTTTTCCAACCGGTAACACAGTACCCAGCATCCCAAGCACGTACATTCCAACCCTAATCCCACCATTACTTCCCCGGCCCCCACCCTAATTCTCTCCTAATCATTCCCCACCACCCCTCCCTCAGCGGCCTCACGCCGGTCCCATAAAACGCCCTCACCACGGCCAACTCCACGACCCTCCACCGTTTATCCACCTTCTCCCCTCTTCCCTTCGGCAACACCCTCCTAATCTCCGCCCCCTCCTGCTCCGTCCCCATCTTCATCAGGCGCTCAATACCCTCATCCCGGATCACCCACTTATCAAACCAATCGGCCCACTTGATGCGGAACCTCTCCTCCTTTTCATCCAGCTCGCGGTAGTCCATCGGCAGTGACACTCCACGCGCTTCCGCGACTTTGAGCGCCGCATTCCAGGCCTCGAGACGTCGCTTGAGGATCGCGATGAGTTTTTCCGCGATCTGTGCACGCAACGTGGAGGTGGAGGGGAGCAGGATCAGACGCCGGTGGAGCACTTGGATTGGGTGCTGCGAGTGGAGACCGGAGCTGGGGGCGGGGAGGAAGGAGTATTGTTGCAGGAGAGTGTGGTAGGGAGAGTCGGGGGATTCGGAGGAGAGAGGCGCGTCGGGGGAGTTGATTCCTGGTGGGATGGTGTGCGTGCGGGGGCGGAAGCCGGCGGACATCATTTTGGCGGCTGTGGGAGGAGCAGGATGACCAAGCAGGATGGTGATGAGGACGAGGATGGAGATGATGATAATGATGAGCAGGACGAAGGAGAGGAGAGGAGAGTAGAGGAGAGTAGAGGAGAGTAGAGGGTAGGTGAGTCAAAAGCAGCCAGTGGGGAGGAAAATTGTGCGGATCCCACTACGTTGGGGGAACGGGGAATGAGATGGGGAGGGGTGGGCGGAATCATGAGTCGTGATCCAGCGGAATCGTGATGTCTCGACTTTGTATTAATCTCCAGCACAAGCCCCCAGTCTGTAGACCCCATTCCATCACCCCCAGATATCATATCCCCATCACCCTCCTCCATCCCGCAAAATCGACGCCCCTAAATCCCATCCTCAACCGGCTTATAACACCCCGTATGTAACCCCGCCGCCACCTGCATCGTACAACATGCCTCACTCTTCTCACAAGTTCTGGGGCCTTGATAATGTTCACCTGTAGTAGTATTGCTCACACTATTAGCCTCAGCTGCAGTGCATCCCTTCCTCAGCCCCTCCGCAAGCACTCGCTGGATCAAAACACTCACAAACTCCAACCCCGCCAATGATCCCCTCCAAAGTCAGTCCCTGAAGATCTTTCGTGATCTGGTCGGTGATGGCCGCGATGTTGACATAGTAGGAACAGCATTTCGGGAGATACCCTCGATTTTCAGCACAGGTTAGGGCAGAGGGTGGTTCTGAGCCGGGATCGCCAGCAGTGTCGGCGTATGGGAGTGCGGAGACGGTTGTGGAAAGTAGGGAGAGAAGGGTGCTGAGGGAGGAGAAAGTCGCCACGTGCATTTTGAGCTGGCTTTGCTGGTGGTCACGGTGGTGGAGATGGTGGGGGAATCGAGTCGAGTCGAGCCGTAGCTGACATGAAGTTGAGGTTGAGAGGTGCGCTCAGCTCCCGGGTTTATATACCACTCATTCCATCCGACTGTAGCAGTATCCATTGTGTTGATGATCCGGATCGGGAGATCCAGTGGGAGCGGACCGTGACATTTACTGTTGAGTGTCCTACTCTATCTAGTACGATCAGAGACAGGGTCTTGGGGATCATCGTGTAAGGGGTTGTATCTATTACTACTGTACCACTCGCTGTGAACTTCAAATTGGCTGCTTTTGTCTGGCGATACGATGGTCATGGTGATGAAGGGAGTCTCGGATGTTGGTTCCGTGTGGATATACCAGAGAGGCAGTCGGAAAATAAATCCGACTCGATGCTATCTATCGTCATATCAGAATGACAGATTTCAGGTTGCACAACACATAGATTTCACAATGCATTGCCAACCTGAATGAGACCCTAATAACGAGTGAGAGACCACGATGAACCTCCGTGATCTGTCCCACACTTCTTATATCTACACCCACTACAGCCTTTGAATTCTGTTCACTCCCTCCCACTCTGTTCTCCCATCACATCATGCCCACATGGGCGCTACAAATTAATCTCTGAACTCTCTCCCACAGTCATCTCTGCTATCTACGCCCATCGTCTCGTCCACGCTCCTCCTCTCCATGTCACGTCAATCCCACTGCGTTGGTATGCTGCCCACCATGACTGCACGGCCACACCGCCGAGTCTCGAGCCGTCCTTCGCATATTGTATAGATGCAAAACTTCAACCCAATTTGTTCATATCATTCGATTACACTCCATCAATCTCAGTAGGAGACCCACTGCATCGGTGACTGCGAGTACGCGAGTACACCCCCCACGACACCCTCCAAGTCAAGCTCCGTGCCACCGCACTCTCCACATCACACCCCCATCCGTAACTAACCCCCCCGATCCTCCGCCATCCTCCCCGTCTTCCCCATCATCACCAACAGCATCTCCACCGCTCTTTGGGAGCACATATACGCCTTCCCCTCCTCCCCCACATTCTCAATTTGCTCCTGCATCACTACCATCGGCCCCGCAGTACCGTCCATCCGAAACCCGTTTTGCTACAAACATGGAGCCCTTAGCGCTGTGGTAAAAGGTGAAGATGATACGTTCCTCGGATTTCTTGAGCAAGAGAATGTCGAGGTTGCATGGCGCGTGTTAGTTACTATATTGCATGGGTTGGGGAAAGCGGATTGGGGGGTATGTACTCTGGAGCTCGCTGCGAGGGGGATGGTGTCGTCTGGTGATGGGGACACGTCAGGCATGAGGGCGGTGGTGTCGAGGGCGATCGGGGGAAAGGATTCTTGTGCGGGATAAGTCGAGACATCGTATAGTAGCTGGATATTCACAGAAACAGCGATTCCGCTGAGATCCGGCGGAGGAGGATTTGTGATGCGAGACTGCTGGCATCGTTTTCTGGGTGGTGTTTCTCGGTGACATGTCGTTTTGCTGAAATGGGTTTCGTGAGGCGTGTTTCGTCGTACTTGCGGTTGCGAAGTTCATGTTACTGGACGGGTGAAGTGTGAGAGTTGGAGTATCCGAGTGCCCCCCGGGAATCTTCCCAATGCCTAATGACGTGGGATGCTATGTAGTAACTCAAAAAGGGAGGTATAGACTCCCTTGGCTCCACTCATTCAGATACCCTCATATCGACACACACAGTGTCCATACTTCGTCCTCCCCCCCCCTCCTCAATGCAAGCTGCCATCTTCCTAAGCATACTATGCATCATGTTTTAGATACAGACTCAATCCAACTTCTCCCACTCATCTTGAGCTTAATCTACAAGTTTCTCAGGGGTTATAGGGCGGCCTTCCTGGCACCACCTCTTCTTCAGCCAGCGCTGCAGATAATTGGGCGCAATACTTGGATTGGGTACAAGCAATTGTAGGGAATATGAACAGATATTACATTTCTAATCTACTTTATATGTACAGACAGATCTACTGCTTTTTCCCTGATACAAGCCCTCCGCCCGATGCTCCCTTCCCCGCCCAATGCTTCCTTCCCCGTCCGACATCTCCTCCCCAATCCGCTTCCTCCCCCATTCAAGTCGTTCGCCGTCCGAGTCCTCCCCGTCCGACCCTTCCTGCTCCGTCAAAGTCCTCATTCGCCCGATGCTTCCTCCCCGTCTCCAAATTTTCCCGTCTGCTTTTTCCTCCATCCATGTTCCGTCTGTTCCTTGCGTGATGCCGGGTGTAACGGAGAGAGGGGGGGGACCGGCGGTAGGAGAGGGGGGCAGCCGGGGAAATGGGGACGGCGGCGGTGAGAGAGGAGGTAGGGAGATGGAGTTGGAGAGGGACGATGCTGGGAACAGACTTAGAACTGGCTCGAGTGACGTGCTGTACCTCCTTTTCCAACCTCATTGGCGCCCGCCGCCGGCTACCCTTCTTCTCAGACAATTCCCGACTCGAGGTGTTTGACACCGGATGTCTGGAAAGAACCACAACTACTAGTGATTCCATGTCGCTCGAACGACGGAAAGTGAAGAGGGTGGAACATTACGGACAGTTCTTGGTAATATCTTTGAACATGATCGAATCGGAGGTGGTGTTTAAAAACTTCCTTTGTCGTTGTTGAAGGCTTCCGCACCATCAATAACCCAGTTATAGTACCGCAGTTTCCTCAGCAATCTTCCAACTACATCGATCGACACCAATATCGACACCGATGAGTTCCCATTCCCGCCACAGAAATCGCCGCGCACACAGATCTTGAGGATGACAATCCAGGGTATTGTATCCATACGACTCGGCCGACAGCCTCACTTACTAACCGATGATCTTCCAGAGCACCTCAACCTCCTTTTCCAGCACGGCTCGACAGACACAGTTACCTTCATCTTCATCGACACATTGTACTCTGTCGGGTCCCTCTTCATTCGCGATAAATTGTATAATCGCCGCTTCTTAGTCCGCCGACTTTCGGAAGCCCGCGAGCCAGAGATCGTTTTAGATCAGGCCTTGCGTGTGGACAAAAATGAGATTGAGCTTGTGGCATTGGAGCAAGCGGCCGCATTTTTGGAGAAGAATGTCGCGCTGTTGTGTTTTCATAGTTTCCGGAGCGCACCGAACTTTGCCACAGAAGGAAAACGTTAAGTTCCGGAGGCGGTTGCAGCGTATGTGTGGGATGCTGAGGCTAGGGCCCGCTGAGATCAGATTTAGAGGTTTGGAGATGTTTTAACGGGGGACAATGGAACATTCAATTCTATGTCACATTCATGTTCCGATAGAAATCTGTTTCACTTCGTCACTTTCTAGTATTATTATAATGAGGATCATGATAACTGTCGTTTTCTCCTTAGTTCCCTGATAACTTTATTCTATATGCCAACATCTGAACATTCGACGGGATAAGAAGTTAATCCTGCTGAAGCTGTTGGAGTGGCGCAGTTTACACATGATGTAACTCGCCGCCTCCAGCCCCTCGCATAGGCTACACGTGACGTTCTCTGTACCTAAACCTCTACCCATCGCTTCTCCTGCAGTATCATCTCCTCCTCCTCCTTCTCCTCTTCGTTCTTCTCCTTAATCTCCTCACCATAACTTTTCCCTTCTTCCTCGGCCTGCGCATCCTCCTCTCGGTGATCTCGCTCCCACCGCACCTCCGCTCGCTCTCAGCCCGCTGTTCCCCCATATCACCTCAACTCGGTGTCAAACTCAGCTTTTCATGGCGCATAACCTCTTTATCCCCTTCACCACGGGGTGTCCCGTTGATTCCTGCCGTTTCCTCTTGCCGTCAGGGTTCCTGTCGATGCCAATGGTGGACCTGGAAGACTCCCGAGTCGATGGGTTAGATGATTGAATTGTGGCACGAGCGGAAGTGGAAGATGATGGGTGTTGTTTGCTTCTGGAAGCCACCATTGCGAGTGGAGGTTCCATCATGTCCCAGCATGGAAAACTTCCGGAAAAGAAGGGAACACCCTGGAAGGTTCTATCTGACGTAGAAGAAGTTGGATCTGCACTTTACGATATCGCATTATCGTCCGGCGTCTTTTGCCTTCCAAAGACCCAGAAATCGTCATAGATCAAGGATTCAAGTTGGAGTATTCCCTTTCTTTTGGGGATGATGAACTTGAATTTAGAGCGTGGGAGGCTCTCGCCTTCCAGGTTCACGAACGGCTGGAAATGATGCATTATAACAACTTGAGAGCTGCAGGGAAAATTCCAGACGCCACAGACTTTGAGGTATTGGCTCACGGTTATAAGTGGGATCCTAACGCACGCTACAACAAAGATCAGAATAGCCATGTCGCTTTTTAGCTAACCCACCTCCCATTTCTGTTTCTTGATATCGACGAGGATCGACATGGCTTCGCACAGGGATTGGGTTTACCCTAGAATAAATACCATTCTCAAGGCGATCACATAGATCAACAAGGAAAGAAATTGACTTCACTTCATGACTTCGTGACTTGTTTTTGTCGATGCCCACAGCACAATTTCCTCTACCCACTACACAATCCCCCACGTCTCCATCTTCTCCTCCTCACCTTCACCACAGGGCAACGCGCTGCAACGCTTTTAGTGAAATAGCATCATGGATAGCGTCCCTGTGTTGGTCACGATTCCTCCAAGTAGCTGTTCACTACGTTGTGGTGATACATGCGTCATCCACCTACTGGCTGGCCCACCCCACGAGCAGAGTTTTCTCTCCATCATTTCCTCTCCAAATTCTTCTCACCTGCATCAAAAAACCACACCTCCTCGGTCTCTTTCAGTCACGCTCATCATCCTTCCCTAAACTCCTTGCCTCACGAACTCGACCATGAATCTCAAGACTATACGTACTTCTGGGTTCCAGACAATATACGGCGACCCAATGACCCGGTGAATCACCGCTCCCTGGTCCGAGGGATGTCAATGCTCAGCATCGATAAGCCAATGATTGTGATGGATGAGGTTATTTAGTTGCAGCCTCATGAGACGGAGCTCGATTTGCTGCAGAAAATATGTGCGCGTCTGAGAGAGTTGGTGAGGGACCGGTATGATAGGGTTTGCGCCAGGGTCAGAGAAGATGATCGTATTCCGTATAAATGGCTTGCAGGCTGTTAAGATGGGATCTAGTGCCCAGATCTAATGCCCAGGGAAGAAGTATCCGGGCCGGTGTCTCGGAGCGTGGTTGAAATTAAGAATACAACTGAACCATTACCTTTTTAAGCTGCGTCCGCTAAGCCGTAAAGCAAAGAGTTTGTTTACATTTCTCTCATACTCTCACCGAATTCTGTTTTACTTCGCGACCTGTTCTTCGTGGCCTACTTCTGACGAGTGATCTCCAGTGTGGCCGCACGCTCTGTTTTTTTCCCCCCATCTCCATCTCCTCCTCATCTCATTGCCTTCTCACTACGTCAGCTCCGTCTCCACCTGCTACTTTGATACCGCCACAGGTTCCATCACGTTCTGACTTCATTCAGTGAGTCTAGTTCTGCCCCGCCAATCCTCAAGCTCCCCAAACTTGCTGCCTCGTTCCCTCTGCAAATGCCTGATGAACCCCAATTTCCCACCAGCCCGCTCCCACGTCTTTAAACCCCCCTTCTCCCAATGGACGCAACGTATCGCAGCGACAACAACTCTCACGCCTACACTCTCGTACGGAGCGAGATCCTCAGTAGGCCCTGGTCCATTTCTCCGCCCTTCACCACCCCGCTCACACCTCCATCCAGCAAACCTCCGATTCCTCTTCCAATTCGCTGGCGAACAACAAATCGACTTCACCTTTTTCGAAGCGACAGACCGCGACGCACGACCTTACCCCGCCCCCCAGATCGAGTACCGGTTTCTGGTGCGATGGCTGCCAGATTCGAGCCCGAGTATGCAACAATATTCCCCGACGATTGTGATGGATGAGGTTGTTACCATGACGAAGGATTCGTCGGAGCTCGACTTGATGCGCGCCGTGTTGGAGCGTACGAGAGAGATGGTGAGGGAACGGTATGAGAAGTCGGTTGCTAAGAATGGCGGTGGGAGGAGGCCGGCTTATCCGTGGATCGTGGGGCTTCAGGTTTGAGATGGGTTTTAGGGGCGAGGCGAGGAATGCTGTGGTGGGGGGTTTATGGGCGGTAACGGTCAATACGGCGATATTTGCTTGAGAGTATGGTGATACTTGGTGGATATGAAGTGAACGGAGGCTGCGGCGCTGAGGGACTTTGATTGCTATGATACACCTAATGTTTCTGTTTCTTAATTGTTGGTGCTTCACTGATATAGGCGTGGATGGAGTTTCGCTTATGTTTCTCGCTGATATTCACCTAAATATGCTTTACTTTGCGACTTGGTGTTGGTGGCTCAGTGAACCGCAAGCTGACAAGTGATTTCCGGTACCTCCCTAATAACGTCCCGTATCGCGCCTCAACAGAGTGTGAACAGAGATAGAACAGTGGAGAGAGATATTTCCTAGTAACTTTGATCTCCACTCTTTCACCCCTGCCGCCGTCGCCGTTGCTTTCTCCAGGGACTATCTCTACCCCCTTGTCCTCCTCTTCTCCTCCATCTCCATCCCGCCCATCACCGATCTCCTCACATCAATCCATCTCAAAACCGTTCTCATAATGCCGCATCGCTTTCTAGTACATTTCCGCTTCATATCTATCTCTTTCTATCGCGATTCCATTTGGAATCGAATCGAGTCACAGACAAAAACGTCGAATCCATCCGCAGCAGAGTCGAAAGGGCTTCTACAGATGTCAGAACATCGCTACTACGCTACAAGTACTCAGACCCAGTGGGTTCAGCTGGATTGTGTATCAGTTCTGTGGCTATGATAGCTTGGGGGGTCGAGCGAGATTATTTCGTTGAACCGTACTGGTATTCGCAAGGAAGATAGCTTGCTGCTCTTCGCCGCGCTCTACTGGAGTTCTTGTTGATGTCTGCTTCTTGGATCGCTTGGTTTATCGGTTTTCGCTTTTATTCTATCAGCGTATGACTGATTTGGTCACCGCAGTGACTATTACCCTTCAAGTTGTCAGGTATTTTGTTCAGCGACATCATTGCGGGGTGATACAGCTGCTGATGAAGATTGTTGAATACTGTTGCGTCATGCGGCTTCGAATTATGTTGTCGATCGTGTTGATGACCCTGAACATGACTTCAGCAAAAAGTAATTTGCGGTCGTTACCACCACATCTTAGGATAGAGTATTTCGGAGTCGTCGATAGAAGGCTAGAAACCACCGTGAGCGCCGCCAACGTCATGAAAACGATTCTATCGGCGGTGGACAATGTGCTCTCCAACGTACCTTATCGAGCTGTGGCACCGTTGGCCTGGAACAGGCGCCCGGAAAGTATGTGGGTTCTACGAGAGCAAAGCCCGTCGCATCCAAACAGTGAAGCAGGATGTGCGGAAATCATCAGAAAAGAAAGGAGCCCCATCTCCGTCGGATTGTTACTTCGGAAGATGCGGCTACACAGCAGACTTCGCCTCGCCATGTCATTTCACAAGAATGAGTCGGGGAACGAATTTGATCCTGGAATATACACCAAACCTAATTATCAACTTTCCAGGGGATAACTCGAGCAGATGGCATCTGCTATGCCTGCCTCCTTTCTTCCTCTGGTTTCATCTATCCTGACCATGAAATCCAACGTTCGTTTCCCCCGTGTGCCATTCAAATTCAAGCTTCCACTCATCATCAATTGCAGTCTTTTTCAAGAACAGGAAATACGACACCATGGTTTCTGGTGGGAGGAGGGGGCGAGTGGTGTCGCAATTTAATCCCTTTCTTCGTTTCTGTCGGAAAAGACGTACTAGCTGGGAACATGTAACATGAGCTATGTATGTAAAATGGAATAGAAAGTTGAAAGCATGGAAAGACCCTGGGAAGGTTATGGTCGACGAGACTTCAAGATGACGACGGTTAGCAGCACAGACCATCACTCCCGGCCAACGCCACCACATCATCATCATCATCATCCTCCTCCGCGGACGGCTCGTCATCGCCTCGTCAATGCCCTGTATGCTCTATCAACCCGCTACCCACGCGAAACCCATCACCCTTCTTTTCTCCACTCAGCACCCGACCATGCTCTGATACACACACATCTCGCCATGGTCACGATCCTCCTAATCCTTAGTGTCCTCCTCCTCATCGTCATCCTCGACATAACATTCACGAAGCTTCTCTACCGCCTCTCTCAACGTCCCCGTTTCGAACCCACAATCTTCCACTCGGACCACCTCCCCCTGAGCACCATCTTCCCTGCGCCCGCCAAACCCTTCCGCCGTCTCCAAGGTACCACAAACCCCAACATCGACGACCGCTACGAATTCATCAAACCCCTTGGCAACGGCTGTGAAGGCTGCACCGCCATCTACCGCGACACACACCGGGGGAACCAACTCGTGGTCATCAAATCTTTCTTCCAAGGCGTGCGGACCAACCCGTTGCCCGAGCACCTCCGGACGCATTTCCGCGGCGAAGGAAGCTGGAATCCTCGTGGTCGTTGGCCGTCCGAGATTCCGTCGACGCTGTATTTCACCTCCATCAATGCGCCTGGCGAGTTTCATATGCGGGATGATGGGAGGAGGTTAAATGGCGGGTTTGTCTATGCGTTGGATTACTTTTGGGTTGAGGAGGGGGTCGGGGGGTGGTGGTGGCCGGGGGGAGGGATGAGGCATGCCGGGAGGGGCTGGAGGCTGGTGACGCCGTTTTTGAGTTATGGGACGCTGGAAACGTTGGCGGCGTTGTTGAGGAAGAGGGGGTGTGCGCCCGATGAGGTCGATAGGGTTTATAGGAGGAGATACAGGGGGATATTGGAGGCGTTGGCGATGATGCATGAAGCGGGTTATGTATTGCTCCCCACCCAGATAACCCTTTCACTTTTCATTCTTCTCTCTTCTCTCTTCTCTTCTTCTCATGTCGTTAGCTTGGGTTAAAGCAGGGGAGCGGATGTAGTGCTGATATTGGACTATACAACAGACTCACGACGATGTAAAACTCGACAACATCTTTATCTCGCCCACCAACACCTTTCTCCTGGGCGATCTCGGAAACGTCCGCGAACACGACCACGCTTTTCACCATTCCTCCATTGCCCATTCCTCATCCTCCATCTTACCCCCCTCCCCGCCCTCAGCGTCGCTACTCCCCTCACCTCCGGGCCTCCTCCCCCCACCAACAACAGCGGCGAAACAACAACAGACCCAAGGCATCGCGGACGTAACCCACGCAATCCGCACCTACCTCACATTCCTCCGCCTCTCCTCCGGCCGCCAGGAGTGGTTCGATGATGTGTTTTCGCGGCCTCCGGGCGCTGAGTCCGCTACTACACCTTCTCCCTCGACCTTCACCTCTTCTCCCTCGAATTCCATCTCTTCCCCATCTACCACCTCTCCTCTTGCTCCCTCTTGCCCCTCAACCTCTGCGGCGCACTCTGCCTCAACTTCGGCAGCAACGGCTTCGGGATCGGCTTCGGAGGCGGATGCGACCTCAGCGGAGACTCCAACCCCCGCCTCCCCCCCTGCTCCCTGGCGCACCTTCTACTGGCGCTTCAAGTCGCACCCGCGGTCGGCCCGGGAGCTTCTCGATAAGGACCCGTTCTGGGCCGCTGGGGGAGTAGGTGACGACCCCATCGCAGACGCGTTTGAAGCGGAAGTGGCACTGATGCGGTTGGATCGGGGTGAGGTCGGTTCTAGTCTCGGTAGGAGCGTGACGATGAGGGAGGGGGGCAGTGGGGCTGGGGCTGGGAGCGGATCTAGGGCAGCGGAGAAGGAGCGGGGGAGGTTGGGGGTGGTGGTGGAGGAGCCCGAGAAGGAGAACGAGAGCGAGAAGGTTGGACTCAGGGGTGCTGGAAACGATGAAGTGGGGACTGGGGAGCGGCTAGACAATGCTGTCTTAGAGAAGAGGAGGAACTGGAGCTGGCGGAGTGAACATACTTCGCGGAAGGAGGCGAGTGTGGATGCGAAGGAGGTGGAGAAGATGGTGGATGGTGAGCTCGCGTGTGTAGCGTTGGGGGTGTGCGAACGGTTGCTGCTGGGACAGGGGAGGGGGGGGATGGTTAGTCAGAGTAGTTATTAGTTGGGGGTGTGTTTTGGATTGGGGAGTCGGGGGTATGGAGTCGGGGGACATGGAGTGGCCGGAGTCTTTTGATTGTTGGAGCCAGTTTCAGCGTTGTGAGATTCTTTCTTTCTTCTTTATCCTGTTCCTGTTCTCTGCTTGCTCATTTCTTATTTTGGTTTTTAACACACAATATACTTCACTTCAAGTCAATGTATTGTAAGTCAATATTCCGCTGTCGAGCCCCATATTATACTATATTCCGTCATTGATCCGATGGTCTAATGTCTGAACAGGAACAGATGGTCGAGACTCAATAACCACCCCTGACTACGTCTCTTCTACTACTCCAGGGAAGGTGCGGCAAGTTGAGTCCATTAAACAAGTCTTTTGAATTTCAACTAATCATCTATCGGGTAGATACTAGTGGTATATATACAACTGATAGTGACTTCAAGTTCCAGCCAACCCCACGGTAGTGCATGGTTGATGGCTATATAACTACACTTGTCCCTCCTGCCTCGTTCAATGTGGACAACACGGCTGCTGAATTGACAGCGGTGACCGCGTTCGCTTCGGGGAAATAGGAGGAGATGAAGAGTGATGAATTGATTAGAGGGGGTCGAGATGGTCGTGATGAAGATGGCAGTGAAGCATGGTGGTCAGTGCGGCGCGAACAACTCGTCGGAGCTCATGTTTGTCCAGAATTAGGATGGTATGGACCGGAATGATGAATGAGACATTGGTATTTACTTTGTCACATTGCCCATTCCAAGTTAACATTGTATCTATGACGCACCGCCGCTGGTCTGGTTTGGCCGTAATTCCCAACTTGAACATCCACTCCCAGAGGACGGTACGAAATCCAAAGTTGTATTTCAAGTTTCCAAATTCACTGTTTATCCCTCCACTGCATCCCTCAACCCCTCATCCCTCGATCCTCCCCGATCCCCGCAATCCCAAAACCCTAACCCTTACTACCGCCATGAATCTCCCATCTCCCTCCCTCCCCCCCAGCCCTCACCCCTAAGCCTTATTCAACGGCCTAAACGAAATCCACGCATTATACGCTACCGGGGGATTATGCTGTCTCGCATGGAGATGACAAATCTTCCCATTCACATCCCAATTGACACCGTAGCAATTCGCATCGGTCGCACAATTCGCCGCACACTCATCCGGCCCACTCGCAGGCTTCTGCCACGGCCCCGTCGATGTCACAGCCTGGTTGCACAGCACCTTGAAATCGATGCCGTTCTTCGTAATCACCTGTTGGTCCATTCGCGGGCAATACGGCTCGACCCGGGGGATTGGGGAGAGCGCGACAACGCCGCCGGTGACGCTCTCGGGGAGGATCCCGGTTTGCGACGACGGGTGATGGAAGCAGCCTTGCCCGCCGTAGTAGTTGGCGCCGTGGCAGGTTGGGTCAGAGGCACACAGAGTCATGCACTCGTCTTCATTCCCCGCGTTGACTTTTTTCCCGTCATTCGAGCGCACCGATGACCCGCATGTAACCCGGAAATCGATTCCCCCGCGGTTAATAACTTTTCCGTTGTTTCCTGGACAAAAGGTCTCCTGCGGCGGTGTTTCTGGTTTCGGCGTTGGTGGTGCTGGGGAATCGTCGTTTCTCCCGCCACCACCGCAGCCACAGCTCCCGCCAGTGCACGCGCCAGCGCAGCCCATCGAGTGCGCAGAATCAAAGCCGGAGGCCGGGATCGTTGGCTCGCCGTGGTGGTTGGAGTAGTAGCAAGTTTGTGTGCGGCGGTTGTAGTCGACGCTGTGGCAGGGCACGAGGGCCGCGCACGCGTCCATGCAGTTCTTGAGGGATGACTGGGTATCGGAGTGAAGGTATTTGGTGCCGTGACGCATGCCGCAGTCCATATGGAATACCTAAAGAATCCCCAAATCATCAGCATCCATCATGATATCCAAATCAAAAAGGTCACAAGATATCACCCTATCGGGTGATATTCTATGTTGCGAGTGATGGGGGCAGACAAACCTCGCCGAATCTCGACGTGTATTGCTGCCCGTTTGCAAAGGGGCACTCGGTGGAGCAGAGGACGGTCGCAGCATCGGGAGAATCGATTACGGGCGGATCGGTGATGAAGGCGTGGTGGTGCATTTTTCCGCCGCAGGATTTGGTGGAGAAACCGGCAGCGTCGAAAAGCTTGCATTTGCCGGCTTTGTCATTGGCGTCGGCATCTTCGATTGTGTAGAGGATACTGGTGATGTGTTAGTCTCTTCTGGGGACACTTTATAGAGTCTCATACCTCTTGCACGCGGTATTCTCGGCACACTTCTCAATACACCCCGCATAACTCCCCGCCGTCGTCGTCTCCACCACATTCCCCGCCGGCTCATGCACACAACACTGCAGCAGATAATAATTCCCATCGCCCGCCTCATACACCTTCCCATCGCCGCTCGGACAGCTCGCCTTCTTCGTCACCTCCGGGTTCTCGGGAACACTGGCGATCTTCTGCGCCGGACACGCGTTGACTTCCCGGGCTTCGGTCGGAAACCACGTATCGTAGGGCGCGGAAAAGGTCGGAATGTATTCCGCTTTGAGGTTGCATTGCGAGGGCGCCCAGTCGCAGGATTGGCAGGAGGGGTTGCGAGAACAGATGTCCGCGCAGTCTTTGAGGGTCGCACTGGGGACGGACCCGAGGGGTCGCGCGGCAGTGCCTTGACCGCATTTGAGTTGGAAGATTACATCGCCGCTGGGGTGGGTTAGTGGTGTTTAGTCATTTATTCAGGGATTTGGGGATTCATTGGGAGTGGGAAAAGGGGAACTAACGTGGTGTACAGCTTCCCGTTATCCCCGGGACACGCATAGGCTGCCTGATTCCCAGTATTCCCTCCACCTCCAGTATTCCCTCCCCCGGTGTTCCCACCCCCAGTATTCCCCCCGCCGCCGCCAGTGTTAGTATTATCATCATCAAAAGGATTCTGACTCCCTCCGCCGCCGGTATTCCCACCACCGGTATTACCCCCGCCAGTGTTCCCACCCCCGCCGCCAGAGTTATCATCATCGTCATCAAACGGATTCTGGGTCCCCGCGCGCGCAACACCCAGCAAGAGCGTGAAAGCGACGAGAAGCCGGAGAGTCGTCGGCATGAGGGGCTTGACCATTTTGGGAGTCGAAGAGGGGATGGGGGGTGAAGAGAGCGGTGAGGGATGGAGATAGACAGCAGGAGGAGGAGGGGGGAGGGGATATATAAAGTGGAATTGGAGTTTGAGGATGGAGTTCGGGGTTGACGTTGGGGGATTGGAGGGGGGAGGATAGGGAGAGTGCTGGATGGAGATGCCATGAGAGAGTCGCGGGATTCAGACGCGTTCGTCACCATCTATTGTTTCGTCTCGAGTCTCTCCTCCATGTCACCCCACGATTCCAACTACTACTTCATCCTCATCCATCTGAAAACGGCAAACCGCGACGAGTGAGACATGGCTGACTTGAACTCGGGAGATTCGACTTTGGCAGCATGATTCTGAGGTTCTCCCTGAAGACAGCTGAACCGAAACATACGAGTTTGTCGCATTACCGCTACTCGTCAATTGCGGGTACTGCAACGGCTGCTGGGATCGTTGTAGTGTTGTGGGCTAAGACGCGGAGAAGCAGGGTTTGGGTTGACTCGACCGTGACGCCGCTTGCAGTGCAGACTCGAATCAAGCAGCAACAGGAATGAAATGACTTGACTTGACCATGATTCAGCATCATGATCACCCTCTAGGTATATATTCCGCTACAATCGGATCAGAGACGGGTATGCATGCATGTGCAAGTTCCCGTCCCCGCACTTCAGTGTCTCAATCCCAGCGAGAGTGCTCTCACTATCGTGGTTTCAGATGTAAGAGAGAAGGGCTTTTTAAGTTGTTTGCGGATGATTATCAATGACGGGGTGCCGTCATAGTTGGTCCACAAGAATGATGGTGTTACATTACTAGTACAAGATATGGTTAAGATAAAAGTATCATCAATCATTAAATCAAGATTTTCCATGTCCTGTATATCGTCATAAATCCGTGTCATACAGTAGAATATCAACCAATCGACATTTCCGGTTCTCTCATACCGACATCCTCCCGTGTTGCCCAACTTTACTGCAGACTGTGTCCTGTTCTCTGTACTCCTCCTCATCGTCGCTTCTCGGGGCTTGATGTCCTTGCCGCTATCTTTCGCGCCCTCTCCAACCACTCCGCGTATAGGCTCAAGGACAGAGCAAACTTCTTCTCTCCATCGCACATACCGGTGATGAAATCTTCCCGCCTGAGGCTAACTGGATTTGTGGAGATGGACACTACATCGAGGGGTGAGTTATGTATGTAGATCCGGGGGCCATGGCGTGTTGGCGTGTTGGGGTGTTCTTGGAGTCAGATAGGCGGTATCCTTCAATGTAGATGCTGAGTAGCCCAAAGTCAGCATCCAGAATTTCGATTCCTTCCTCTCCAGTATCGGAACACTCGAAGGAGGAAGAGCAGCATCCGTCAACAACAACAAGCAATGCACATCTGAGGTCTCCACAGTATCCTACGAGGAGCTCCTCGCAATCCTCTCGAAGATCGCAGTACTCATTTTCTTCAACCATAAAAATCACCGTTGGAAACAGTGAATCACAGGCTCTAATACTCATGTCTGGCTCTTTAATCTGCACTCCCCCGCCCCTTCACGCCACAAGTTGATCCGCCCCAGAGTTGACACTGATTTGAAGGGCCTCATCGCCGGTGAGGGACTCCGTCTTTTCGACCGACCGCATAACGCCGTGATAGAAAAAATTGGCGACACGACCGCAGCAGATTTTGCGTGGCGCCGTGAATCACAAGGGTCCCGCGAGAAGAGGAGTAGCGGTACCGGAGACGGTCATTGAAACTGTAGAGCAGGCTGGCCGGGAGGGTTACTTCATTCTCGAACCGGCGGTATTCAGAGGGCGACAGCATAAATGCGCGGGACTTGAAGGAGGGGTAACAGGAACTGTTGAGGAAGGCCAAGATTCTGTGGAATGATGGCGTGCCTGGGTCGTCCATAGCTGATCGTTGTTTCTGCTGTGATGCTGTGGTGGAGATGTGAGATGGTGGAGAAAGATGGAAGGAATGTGCGGTGGTGTATGGTGCATGGCAGATACTCGACGATCACGCGCGTGAGAACACGGAAAAGGGGTCAATGCTCCCCGAGTCATATAGTATATTTGGTAGGTTCGTCATTGAAATTCTAAAGCGTTCATATATTTATAATAGCAAATTTGATTATGACAGTCAAGAAATGGACTGAGGATACAATGATGTTCATGTTTGAGATGAGTTTAGATCTCCGGGGCTTTGGAGAATCAAAGAAAATGGAAGTTCTGATGACGGCGAGATCTCAAGTTCGACATGATGTTTGAGGAGGTCTTGCGTTATCTCGAAAGGAGATATGTTAGCTCAAAAGGAAACATTGGTGAGTCACTCATTGAGGCCAGGTTATTGGGGATATGGAGGGGAAAGACAAGAGCTGAGGAGTTACGTTAATTGCTATTGGTATTGTACCAAGATAAATGGTACAGACCGATTGTTTTGAGACTAGATGACAAATGAAGTTGAAACTATGTATTATAGTGTCTTAGTGCAGGCTATAGAGATTGGTGGATGAACTGGAGACTCGTCAGTAGAGAATATGTACAAAGGACGGCAGATACACGGGGTACTATTATCCGATTCAGTTTCGTTATATCTATGTTTCACCGCGAAATAATGATGCTGAAGAGAGACACCGCAGCATTTCACACGGTCATCGGCCATATAATTTCTCATTATGAAACAGTATACAACCGAATGGCACGACAGATTGAGGCATCAGAGACATCCAAGTCCAAGACACCATGATCCCCCCCTCCGATGATAAGACGAGACATATATGCTTGTCAATCATGTAGTACACGTTAAGAAGCCTCAACATACCACATAAAAGTTGAACTCAATTGAATTCTGCTTCCAGTTTCAGTTCAGCTCTGTCTGGTAAGTTTAAATTTGCGACATTGTGATTGTGAGTACGACTGGAAACAGCTAAAACAGATGAGGATGTGTGTGGGCGATTCAGCGGGAGGATTTAAGGCCACAAGTGCTTCTGATAATGACATGAGAGTGTAATTTGAAGTATCTATGGGTACGTATGAAGACTGAGACAATGGATTGGCTGGGGGAAACATGGTGACGGCGGTGATACCAGATCCGGATATCGAGGAAACACAGGATGGTTCAGCATCTCCGGCCAGCTACATACACTCCCGACACCAGGAGTTTCCCATTTTCTCACTCCCCTGATTCCACTCTCACCTCAGCCCTCTACCACCATGAAAACCCAAAGTCGATCTTTTTTCCACACCTCTCTCCCCACCATTGGCCAGAACCCTCATATACCCCCTCCATCGCTTCCATCCATCCATTTCTCCATCCTCTCCACCCCTCTCTTCCGCAATCCACAAACCTCTCTTGACCACATCCCTCTCCAATGCATCTCCCCAACCTCATTCTCATCCTCGCCACGGCGGCCTCCACCGCCTCCGCGGCTGTCTGCTGGACCAACGGCGCCTCTCTTCTCCTCGGGCGACCGCTCAGCAACCCGCTCTTCCTGCCGAAACAGCAGAACTGCGGGTTACCGTTGCAAAACGGCGGGACAGGAAATAATTCGCCGCCTGGTGCGTAGGATCCATCCACTGCTCGTCATACCCCATCTCGGGTTTTATTCTTTGTGGGAGGCGACGGGATTAACGGAATACAGTGTGTCCGCCACCATCGACAATAACCCAATATGTCACCGTCGTCTCAACCTCCGTCTCCGTCTCCACCACAACCTCCACCACAACCTCCACGACCACATCCACATCCACAACGACCGAGACGAGCACTACTACCAGCATTACAACAACCACCGATACTAGGTTTGTTCTCCGTCCCCCAAATTCCCAGTTTACGTTGATTGAATGACGGCTAACATCCACGCAGCTACGGTATCCCCCCCGCCACGGTTGCGTCCGCTCTGTCTCGCTGTCTCGGCCGCAACCCAGCGTACACGAAGCCACTGTTCGACGCGAATGGTCGCCCCGCGTGTTGCGTCCCGATTACGACCATTGGCGCGAACTCGTTGCCGACGGGGATATGTTAGTTGTGTTGTGGGGGCCGCGGAAGAGGGAGTTGTTGGGACATGCGAGGGAGAGAGGGGGGGAGGATACGGAGGAGGAGGAATACAGGGGAGGAGGGAAGGATGGAAGTACGGAGGAATGAGAGCATCGGAGGAGCAGACGGGGAATATATATGAACGTTTACTTCCCCCTGACGCGGTCCACACACAGTAGTACTAGTAGTTGCAGTATGTACTGTCTTGGACATATCGACACGTTCTTTGTGGGTGATCCATTTTGCGCTGGGGATTTTATTACTCAAGTGTGATGGATGGTGAAAGTGATCGTGGTTGTTGCAACCCGCGCCGCAAGTGGTGTACTATAGCCCGTGGAATACCCTGCTACTAGTAGTATCGTCTATCGATGTGTTCGCTCCTGGCGAGGATCGTGAGATATAGAGGCTTATATGAGCCATGCGTAATTTCAGAGAGACATGACTTAAGTTGCGCGTAGTTTATGGAATGGGAGGATGTTGAGACTGCTGGTATGATTCATGCTGAATAACGAATGATCTAGTAAGGCTCGGCGTTGAATCTCCAATCTCCGTTGCCATTAGCAATGTAAAACATAGAACTCGGAGGTCTCCGAGCAGGTGTACCATATATGAACTGAATTGGATTGGGTGTCGGGTGGAGAGATTCGTGGGGATTAGGAAACGAAACTTGAGATATAAGCGAGAGTGATGAATCATGACACACCCGAGTCGAAGTCCGGTTTGCTCACTTCATTCGGTTATTCCTGAAGAAGGTAATAGTATTCATCAGTCTTTGTGGCTTTCACAATGTCAACACTGAACTGAAGCAAGACAGCGTGGGCAACAGCATCATACTGAATGTAATCTATAGTAAGTACCATTTGTATAGCCATCACCCCGTCTACATTCGTTGTGGCATCCAAGCTATATAGTATTCCTCCGCCTTGTGAGTTGAGTCGAAGGTCGCGTCTGTATGCCACAGCAATGTATACGCGGCTCAGAAGCCGGAGTCTTACAGTATTTTGAGGATGAGACTCGACGAGACCTAGCGACGAAGATGCTGCTGGACGCGTTCGGAAGCCCGGAGACGCGAGATGGACGTGGTGATTTGCATTCGGCGTTGGGTGTTCGGCTTGGTAAAGACATCTACACTGGGCGGTCGGATTGTGGCGCTGTGTTGGTTGTGGATCAGACTCGGAGGCTCGGAGCACTGAGTGATACTGTTGCGAGGTGATGGGTTTAGGTAGGTACCCGACGGGGTACGACGACGGTGAAGGGTGGGAGTACGGGGATGTGTGAGTAATGAGTAAAGAGATTGACTCGAGAGAGGGATTGGGTGATTTGGAGGGTTGTGAGGAGAGATGCGGAGTAGAGGAGAAGGGCCCCAGACGGTTGGAGTACACTCCCGGTATGTTGAATCACCAGTTTTAGCGTCCTCACTCTTCATCTCTCTCTCTATCTCTCTTCATATCCAGCACAGTACACACTCATTCCAGCTTCATCTTTCCTACATCTCCGAGACCTCCCCTATCTCCTCTCACGACGCTCTTCAAAGCTCCTAACCCTCTTATAACCCTTCATATCCTGGCCCCTTCCTCCATCCAACCCTCCCTCTATCTCCACCCCAGCCCACCCCAGCTCAAGACCCCCACCACACCAATGCATATCCACAACGTCCTCCTCTTCCTCATCACCCTCACCTCCACAGCCTCCGCCACCTTCTGTTTCCTCAACGGTCTCTCCGTCCGTCTCGGCGCACCACCCAACAACCCCTTCTTGCGCCGGCGACAAGCGATTTGCCAGCGGTTGCCTTTACAGAACGGCGGAAGGGGCCCTGCCAGGCCTGCTCCAGGTTTGTTGCATCTTTCGCATCATCCTCATCATGTTGCTGAACGGCCCGGGAATAGCAATCACACGAACCGCCACAGTAACTAGAATCAACACCGTCACCGTAACCACGACCCAGCCATCGGTGTCTGTTTCTACCACTACATCCACAACGACGTCAGTCTCTGTGCAAGTTTCCACCACAACTGCCACTTCCACGACTACCGATACTAGCACCACCACCGCGACCACCACGACTACCGACACCACGACTGTGACCAGGTTTGCTTTCCCTCCAGAAGAAATAAAAAACGGCTTATTGACGGGGTAAATAATAGCTACGGTATCGATCCTGTCATTGCCACATCGGCGTTCTCGCGCTGTGTCGGCCGGAACCCAACGTTGACGAAACCGCTGTTTGATTCTACTGGGCGCCCGGCGTGTTGTGTGCCGATTGTTACCACCGGTGCAAATGCGTTGCCGACGGCGGTGTGTTAGTTGGTTTGTATGGGGCGCAGAGGCCGGGGGAGGGGGGTGGGAGAACGAGGGGGTGGGGGTTGCAGGCAGGTTGTATTTCTTGTCGTGTCTGCTGGTGGAGATAAGGAAGGTGAGGATGAGCACATGGGAGGATGTTGCGGTTTGGTGGAGACGGTTGACGTGCGGTTTTTATTGGGAGAGCGTTTTGGAATTAGTGTTGCGGTATGTTTAGGAATCATTATGACCATTGCAAGTGATGTAAGAAACCATGTCATCCTATGATAAGATGATTTTGCATGAAGAGATGTGATAAGATAAGATCCTCACCACTACCATAACCGGCGCCATGTCCGGTCCGAACAGCATCTCCAACCCCGAGTTGACAATGGTCTCTTTACAGCCACAACGACGGTCTGAACAGCTTTTCCTCCGTTCATCGAGCTAGTCGCAATGTTCTTCACTGTGCCATCTCAGTATCGTATCCATAATCCCATCCTCCAGGCAAAGATACGATACCTCTCAACCACATCCCTCAACCTCCGAAACCCAGACTCCACCACCTGCATCTCGACCACCTCGGCACCCCACAAGCGCGATCTACAGCCGCGGACACTATCCCACCCCACACTTCCTACAAAACCACGTCCTCATCTCCATCCCACCTCCTCAACTGTATCCACCACCGCCTCCACCTCCTCACCCTCACCAAAGCACCACCATGAAAGGCCTCCTCGTCGAAAAATATCTCTCTGTCCGTCCCCAGAACTCCTCCCCCTACCATCCTCCCGCTAACCTCCCCTCCAGGGTCCCCTCGACCTCCACCCCACCCCCCTCCCCCTCCCCATCCCCTCCCCAACCCAATACCTAATCCACATCCACGCCACCGCCTGCAACTTCTTCGACCTCCTCCAGATCGCCGGGCGCTACCAACACCAACCCCCCCTCCCCTGGGTCGCGGGTTCCGAATTCTCCGGCACCGTCCTCACCTCCCCCCCGAACGCCAAATACCCGCCAGGTACCCGTGTCTTCGGTGCTGCCCAAGGCGGCTACGCGACCCACGTCTGCGCGGAGGAAGAGAAGCTGAGACAAGTGCCGGATGGGTGGAGCTTCGTTGATGCAGCGGGACTGTTTGTAACTGCGCCGACGAGCTACGCGGGGCTCGTTGTTCGTGCGGGAGTGAAGAAGGGGGAGACGGTGTTGGTGCATGCGGGCGCGGGGGGCGTAGGTCTCGCCGCAATCCAAATAGCCAAAGCGCTTGGAGCAAGGGTGATCGCGAGTGCGGGGAGTGCGGAGAAGCGCCAAGTGTGTGTAGATTTTGGTGCAGACGAAGTGATCGATTACTCTGACGGGGAGTGGTGGAAGACGGTGTTGGCGCTGACGGGAGGAAAGGGGGTGGATGTGGTTTATGATCCCGTTGGGCTGGTCGACAAGAGCTTGAAGTGTGTAGCGTGGAATGCGAGGGTGTTGGTGATTGGGTTTGCTGCGGGCAGTATCGAGAGTGTAAAGGTGAATAGAGTGCTGCTGAAGAATTGCTCGATTGTTGGGGTAGGTTTTTTTTTTTTTCTGGGTTCCCCCTTTGTTCGCTCTGCGAAGGATGGTTTGAGGCGGATCATGTGGGATCATGGTTGTCGTGGTGGTGGTTGGGGGGGGGGAGGTTGGGATTTGATACTGATGCTGATGCTGACGATTCAACAGCTGCACTACGGCATGTACGCCAAATACGAGCCCCATGTCGTCGAAGAAGTATGGGCTGGCCTCTTCTCTCTCATCGCGGCCGGCAAATTCCGCCCCACCATTTGGTCCGGCGGCAAGGACTACAAAAACGGGCTTGCGGATGTCGGGCGTGCTCTTGAAGCGTTGGGGTCACGAAAGACTTGGGGTAAGGTCGTGTTGGAGGTGAAGGATGAGGAGGAGGAAAAGGCGAGGTTGTAGAGGAGGAAGAACGAGGCGGGAGGCAAGAGGGGCGGATATGATTCCATGTTAAATATAGTGTTTGTGGGCTCGCACGTAGATATGAATGAAGTTGGGGATAAAACTAAACTGAATTGAATTCAATGCGATCGCTATATGCGGCACCATCATCCGGGCCAACAATAATCCATCGTCTGTAATCCATCGCTACAGTACCACATTCATATCCTCGTCATGTTCCCGCCGCTGACGGGTGCAAATCCAAACAGCAAAGCACAACGCAAAGCACAACGCAAAGCACAACATCACAAAACATAACCCACAATCCGGCTTTCACCTCTCATAACCCTAACCCGCTCACCCTCTTACAGCATCTCCACAACTTAACCCAACATCTCCACAACCCTCTCCACCTCCCCCCCGGCCTCCTCCACCACCATTCTCATGATGTCATCCACCACAAACCCCATCTCCCCCAACACCTTGACACACCTCTCGAACTTCTCCTCTCTCTCTTTCCTCTCCATCTCCATTGCAACCCCGATCTCCTGGTTCTCCTTCCACTGCTGTTTCAATGCCCAGGGGGTTGTGAAGTGCGCATCGAATGGTCCGCGGGGAGGGAATAGGTCTAGTGCGGTCGGGGGAGGTGGGGAGGCGGGGCGCGGGCGGAAGACTGGAGCGACTGGGGATGGGCCACCAGAGCGATGGCGGCGGGGGCGGAGGTAGGCGAGCGGGTGGGTCGGGTCTTGATCGGAGTCGGAGTCGGAGAGGGTTAGGTCTGGAGCGCGGTAGCTGGTGGTAGTGGGGGTGGTATAGAGGTCGTCATCGTTATCGGCGGTGGCGACGGCCTTATCATCGTTGCCGTTCTTGGCAACATTATCCCCGTCACGGTTGTCCTTCTCTTGCACCGTCTCCTCACTCACAAACTCCCCCGGCATAACCGGCTTCTCATCATCCTGCACAACCACCTCCTCCCTCTCCCTCCTCTCACTCTCCATCCTCTCACTCTCCATCCTCTCCAATCTCTCCTTCCTAATCCTCTCCTTCCTACAACACTTGTCCACCTCCCTCTTCAACGCCTCTTCTCCCCCCATCCTAAACGCTCTCCATAAACGTCTCAACATATTATACGAAACCGCGGTCTCACCCAGATTCCGTTCGGCCAGGGCCTTTTTCGTAGCTTGTTCCGCTTCTCCCCAGCTGCAATGGAATTGTGGTGATGGGGAGCGTTGTTGCGGTGGTGGTGGTGGTGGTGCGGATGCGGGTGACATCTCCGCAGGATACGGGGGAAGAGAGGGGAGTGGACGTGACGGCGGCGAGGAGGACTGATGCGTGAAGAATGAGTCCATTAAGTTGCTGGGATGGCGGGCGTAGCGATGTTCGTCCGCCTCGGAGTCCGTGGTGTCCTGGATGGAGGGTTTTGGTGGTGGTGCGGGGGATGCATGGGTAGAACGACGCTGCGGAGGAGAGATGCACATTGACCTGTGCCTCCGGAGGGTCGACATTTCCGCAGCGGTGCTTCGTGGATCCGCTTCAGAATCCGTGGCATCCTCGACCGATGGTTTTGGCGGGAGAGGCCGCGAAGCAGGGTGTGGAGCGCGCGGGTAGAAATACATTGAGTGCGGCCTCCGCATGGTCCCTGGTTTCGGGGCAGGGTGGTCTCCAATGTTGGGGTTCCTGAAGTACGGGGGATCTTGGGTGGTCTGTGGCCAGATCGGGCGAGTTTCGATTCCCGCCCCAAAATCGGGGATCTGATATGGAGGCATCATGGCCGGTTGATACCCATCCGACGGACCCTGGGGCCCATCCGGCGACATTCTCTGTTCTTCATCGACCGGCGGTTTCGGCGCCGCAGGAGGAGCCGGGGCCGAATATAGCATCTCCTGCTGCGGCGGGTACTGAAGCGGACTCTTCGTCACGACTGGGGCGGGATGGACACAAATCGGGTTCATGAACATCGGTTCCGAAAAGCCCGCAGGATTCCCCATAAATGAGCTTTTCGGATTCTTCAAATCTTCCTCGGATTTGTTAAACCGTCCCTGCGGTATCTCGCTCTCAATCTCCCCAAACATTAAATTCACCGGATTCTGTTTCGCCGTCTCCCGCTCGCGATCCTGCCGTGCCTGCCTTGCCTCGCGCCTATTCCGGCGAATAAAGTAATGCGACCTAGCCCGACGCACTTCTCTCTCTCTCTCAGAGGGTGCCTGTTTCTCCTCCTCCTCATCGTACCCATCATTCCCAGCCATCGACGACGGCGATGCAGTCTCGCTTCTGCTCAGGGGCTCGTTCCTTACACTCGAGCCCGAGTGGCCGGAGATCTTTTCCATGTGCTGCCAAAAGGTCTCCGCCTTCTTTTCCGGGTTTACATCCTGCGCGGACGACGACGAGGACCCGTATTTCGCGGTGTGGCGGCGCTGGAGATTCCCAATCAGGCGTTTCTGGTACTCGAGCCGGCGGACGTCTTCATGGTATGTAAACGGCTTTGGCACTGGCGCGTGACCATCATCACTTGAATTCCTCCTGTCCTTGGATGATGAGCTCGCCGAAGTCTGTAATGGTGAATTGTTCCACACGATCGATGGTCGCTTTTGCTGTTTCTTCGCGGAATCAAACGCATCCAACGGCTTCACCATCTTCACAATCGATGACTCAACGGATGGTGACTGATTCCCCTCGCTTCCACTTCTCGGACTGTCGACATCCTCACCAAACTCCACTCTCATACCTCTCACCACATCCCTCCCCAGCTCCTCAGCCATACACTTCGCCTTCCTCACATCCCTTGCGATATCCCTTGCCGCAGCGCCAGCGCCCACAGCCGTCTGCGAGGCGATATGACCAATTCCCTGCGCGAGCAACCGGATCTTTTCTTTCGCGGCCTCGATCTCGCCCAGGTCCACACCACGGGTAGTTTCAGCGGCTTGTTTTGCTTTCTCGGCGGCCTCGAGGGCGATTTGGTGCATTTGGGCAGTGAGAGCTGCGATAGCATTGTGGACGACCGTGTTGAGGTTCTCAACGGCGGGTTGTGCGCGGTGCGGGAGTTCGGTTTTGAGGCGTGCCATGCATTCGCCTGCCCAGCGGATGGACTGGATCGCTTGGAAGATGATGTCATTCGGGCTGTGTGCTGAGGAGGAAGATGGCTCAGAAGTTGATGATGACGACTCCGATGAATGACTCTTGGGAGCCTGCATTTCCGGATCATCAACCTCCTGCTGCTGTTTCTCGAGAAGACTCTTGAGCTCCGCCTCAAACGCAGACAAAAACGGAATCTGCGGCGATGATGGAGCCTCTGCCATCGTTGATGATGTTGACGAAACCTCATCTTCCATTGTCGGCGGCATCGCATCAATAATCTGTGCTTGCTGCTGTCGAACCGGCCCCTTGCCCTTCCACTCCCGCTCCACAAACTCCTTCCACCTCTTCAACCCCTCCGCCGTCTCTGCTGCATTACTCCTCCTCAGCGACGCCATCAGCTCAAACACTACGGGCTTCATCTGGTCCATCCTCACTTCATCGATCCGGTCGTAAAGCTCTCTCGATGATCCAACCTGGAATCGTAATCAGCATCCATCCATCATCTCCCCGAAGAAAAATACTCACAGTGATAAAATCGCCCTCATCATCATCAATATACCCCAACGCCGCCACCGGCTGCGCAGCAACCAGCTCATCATACTGTTTCCCCGCATCCAGCCTCACATCAACCAACTTTGCGTTCACATCGGCGGTCGTGGAGATCGCAATCTCGCCGTTGGTGCTCGCGAGGAGCCCACGGATCTGGAAAGGTGGGAGTGCTGACATCGTTGTTGTTCAGCTTGTGTCTTCTTCCGCTTGAGTTCTTGCTCTCGTGCGTCACCTGGTCTCGCGTCGTCGTCGTGTGGAATCGTCTCTTCGCCCTATGGCGTTTCGTTTCGTCTCTTGTCGTGTGTCGTGTCCTGTATCGCCTGCTTCCCCAGTAGCCTCGCCCGCTAGGTAGGTTTCTTGCTCTGTTGCTGATCCTGTGGGTGGTGTGTCAACTCAACCAAGCACAACGCAGCTGCCTGGAGCTATAAGCACTGAGCTATTGTCGCACAATGCGGCGTCAGCTTCTGTCCTACTCTGTACTACACTGTTCGGTATTCTCTGTACCCAGCCAGCCAACCCTAATCACGCGTGTCGTCGTACCTTCGAGTTCTGTGGCACGGTGTGTGGCGTGTGGAGTCGTCGCCTGGGGCGCTTCTGTCCACGCGCGGCCAACGGTCGGAGGGAGTGTGGTGAGATGAGCTGACGGCAAGCGCACTGGAGCTAACTGGAGAGCAGCGGTGGGAGCTCGATGGCTGGGATGAATGCCGTCGTCGAGAGGGCAGAGGGAGAGTAGAGGAGAAATCGGCTGCCTGGCTGACTGACACGATGAGCAGAGGCCGCGTACAGACCAGTGTGCTGTGTGAGCTGGGTGCTGGGTGCTGGGAGCTGTCGGCTGATTGTTGTGGCGATGGGTCGGTTTGTGCTTTGACGGTGGGTGGGTTGGTGGGTATCGCAAAGTGGAGGGAAGAGAGTGGAAGCGGGGAGGGTGTGAGTGGGAGCAGCAGAAGCAGTGTGGGTTGGGAAGCTGTGTGGGTTGGGAAGCTGTGCTGTACTGTGCTGTGCTGTGCTGTGCTGTGCTGTGCTGTGCTGTGCTTTGAGGTGGAGGTGGCGAGGGCTGACAACTGAGCTGGTGGCGTTACACAGAATGCGCAGGAGTGGAGATCATGGGAGTCTGATAGTGCATCTTATCTTATCCTTATCTAATTGCTGATGGATCAGATCATTTCTGGGCTTATATAAGCCCCTTCTAGGGAGGGAGCAAAATCTAAACCCCCATCTCGCGGATGGCTGTAAGCCTCCCCACATCTCCTCCCATCCCATTTTCTATCCCCCATATCCACCTTAAAACTCGAATCATACATACACCCCCCACGGTGCTTCTTGATTTGACCAACTCGCCCAGCCATCACTCGCGATCACGTTCAAAACACGGCGACAGGAAAATGGCTATTTACAGTTTTTATTTTTTGCGCTTATCTAGCTATACTAATGTTTTTGTGCTTTTCCTCTTTCCTTTGCTATTACCACATCTTTTCAGTATCCAATAAGTATCCTCAAATATCCTCAAAGTATCCATCAAGTATCCAGTTAGTATCTCAAAGTATCCGTCAAAGTATCCCATAATATCCGTCAAGTATGATCAATGCGACAACAACAACAGCAAGAACAACAAGAAGCAAGAAAAAGAGAAATATCACGGTTGCCATCCAGCGTGGGCAGCGGCAACCACGTAAACGCAAAACTAAGACAACGACAGAGAACTCCAACACCTCACCCTCACTGGCATCTAATCCATCCTACTCCTCTTCCCCAACGTCCCCTTCCTCGCCGCCTCCTGGCGCATCAAGTACTGACGCTGCAACTCCTGCGCCGAAAGCAAGCGTCTCGCAATCGCTTGCGCACCCTCGACCCTCTGGCCCCCCATCTCCATCTCCATCCCGCGTCCACGTCCATGTCCCATCCCGGCAACAAGCTGCCCCACCGTCTCCGCTGACCGCTCGCGCCAGTTGCCCATCATCCCCTCCCTCTCTCTCTCTCCCCCCCTCGCTCGTGACTGCGACCGCGGGCTATCCAACCCCATCATCTCCCTCCGCAACATAAGATTCCGCGACCTGCGTGTCGGCGTGAGTGGCACGGGATGGTAGTCGGTGTACGGTTCCGCATAAGGGCTATAAACCTGCTGTTGCCGGAGCAGGGGGAAGTCCGGGTCGTTGTCGGGGGAGGAGGGGGAGGAGCGGTGGTGTGGTGGGAGGGGGTGCGGGCTGTCGATTTGTTGGTGGGGGACGGAGAGGAAGTTCGTGCCCTGGGAGGTGGGATTGGTGGGATTGATAACAGTGGCGGCGCCAATTCCCGTCATAGCAATTCCACGGCCGATATTGCTGAAGCCCATTGACGTCGCCGCTCCGGCAGCGGTGGAAGTGTCGCATTTCCTCGTCGCAATCCGGTTCGAGGGCACACACGGCGCAGCCATCTCTCGCGGGCGCGGAGTCGCAGCATTATCACCCCCGTCTTCGTCATCATCGCCCTCATCCTCAGAGCCCGATTCCGGCTCCACGGGGTAATGCGGGGAAAAGTTAAGCTTCCTTGCTGGCGGGGGTCGCGGGGTCGTGGATTTCGCGGGGGATGCTTGTCCATAGCGCTGTTCCTCTGGGTTGTCTGAGAAGGTGGATTTAGTTGGTGACTTGTCGGGTGAGCTGAAAGCCGTGTTGCTCGTTCCAAAGAAACTGTCCATATTCCGCGTGTGGAGAGTTTTCGGGGAGAAGATGTGGGCCAGTGGGTGGGGAGGAGGGTTGCGGACTATGATGGAAGAGCTGGAGGACGGGGTGTTTTCTTTATCCGAATGGGAATTAGTCGCGTCTTCCTCATTCTCATTGTCGAGTGCCTGGGCCGCAACCTCGTCGACCGCGTCTTCAGGTCGGAGCTCATCTGCGTCTGAAGATTCTGATGGAGTGGAAGAGGACCGGTTCGAGGGGGTGTCTTCATGGATTTTAATGTCTTCCATTTCAGACTCGCCGGAATCAGAGCCGTCTCCATGGCCGCGAGTATTCTGAAACTGAGCATCGCCGGTATTCTCAGAACCAGGTGCATCAGCTCCCTGACGCACCTCTTCATTGTTACGAGCGCGAGACGCCTCACCACGACTCTCCTCACGGCGGGAAGCGCCGTTCTGATCCATCGGCCCACCGCCTTGCCCATGCTCCCTCGCCCACTGCGCCCACCGCGACTTCAAATCCAACTGCACAGGCCTCCCAGCCATTGGAGGCCTCAACCTGAATTCGTCACGATCGAAGAAGAACGGGTCTCCTTCGGAACTCCCTCCATCATCCACCATCATCTCCATGTCACTGGGCTGCATCAACCTCGGCGGATACCTCGCAACAGGCTGGGCCAACATCTCCTCGGTCACGAAGCCCGCGCGGTCTGTTAGCGGATGCCTAGTCGGCGACATTTCAGCCTGCTCGCCTGTGGTCGGTGAAAAGGTCTGTTTCATTCCAGCATGGTTGTATTTCTCCCCCTCCTCATCATCATCCTCGTCCGGTAACTCGATCTGAGAGATGCGATACAACGTCTCTTGCACCTGGCGCTGCATGCGGGCGTGTTCCTCGCGGGAACGGGCTTGCTGCTGCTCGTACTGAAGCTGCTGTGCGCGGGCTTCGGTTTCTTGTTGGATTTTGTGCAGTTTATGGAGGATCTCGCTGCGCATTTGGTACAGCGCTTGCTGGAGGAGTGATTTGATGGTGGGGAGGTCCCAGCCGGTGATGGGCTGCGGAGTGGGGGTGCTCGGGAGAGGGGCTTCGTCAGGACGCCGCCAGGAGGTCGCTGACATGGCTTGCTGGTACCGCTCATGTTTGCTCGGGCTGTTCGAACGCGAGCGGGAGTGGGTGGTGGGGTCGGTGGCGCCGATGACGCCGATGACTGTGTGCTCGACTGTCGCGCCCTCGAGAGAGTGTGTAGATGATTTGATGTGGGTATACAGAAGGGTAACGATCGGGGCTTCAGGGCGGTCCGCGAGGGATGTCAAGACGATCGAGGCCCGGCTGGGGGCGACAACATTGTAGAGGAAGTTCATATTGTCTGGATTCAGTCAGTCCCGGTTATAAGAAACATCAAGAGCTACAGGCAGAGGAGTGGAAGGGTGCCAGGCCTCTCCAACTCGCCTGCAAGAGAAAAAGAAAACAAACATACCAATAATCTGCTTCCTGATATACAAGATATCCGGGTCCTGTGGAAATGGGAGCCCTGAAGCTCCAGGATCCATAGCCATGTTTCGTTGCTTTCGTTCGTCGATGAGTTCAGAACTACTGTTCCTTCAGTCATTTCACTCATCAAAGTTGACATTCTCCATGACACGGCCTGGACTCACAGAAGACACAATACACAATATACGAGATGTACGATGGCAACTGCGGCTGTTAAAACACTCAGAAGCTTAACCGTTCAGCTCTAACACTCCCAGTCAGCCCACCGAATTCAATCCACCAGTCTTCAGGATGAGGATTGGACTCACCAAAGCCACCAGACGGACGACAGCAACCGCGACTCCTGCCCGCACACAGAAGGTTCGACGATCGATGTTGTGGCAACCGGTATCAGTACGAGCGATCAGACAAAGCACTTGGTGACGACCCGAGAGATGGCGGTGAAGACGAAGCGGCAGGTGAAGAGAGAGCGATGAGGAAGAGGAGGAAGAGGAAGACTCCAGTCGAAGCCTCAGAAAAACTTTTTCAAAATCCAGTCTGAGGAACAGGGCACAAAGTCTACGTTCTGCCTTGATCGCCGTCATTGGGGCTGGGAGAAAAAATGGCTGGACATTGGGGGAGGGGAATGTCGTGCCGAGCAGAAGTGTCATGGGCTAGGGGTTGCGGGGATGTTGGGATGCGAGGGTCGAAGTGTTGTAAGGCAGTGTGGTGCACAGGGAATGGGTGGGTGTGGGCCAGAGGAGCATTTGTCCAGGAGGGGGATAGGGGAAGGGGGAAGGGGAGAGACAAAGAGGAGGGAGATGGGGTTGTTTGGGGGAGGGAAGTTTGGTGAAGGCATCTGCTTGAAGGTTGATCTCTTCAGCAGCTATGGATATACCTTCCAGAATGCCGTAACCCAGGTTTCCCTTGGCGGTGTGAGGGTTCCGAAATCAATATTTAATGACTGTTAGATTTTGGTAAAAGGCGCGAGAAGGTAATGATGAAAGGGTATAGGACGGAGCCTTCTCAGTTGCGTTGATGACAAGACGACAAAGAGAGTGGAAGCAGCAAAAAATTAGTTGAGAAAAAAATACTGACCGCCATCCTTCTTCCCTGCTCCACTGACGTCGTTGTGGTGGTATTGTGCAAGTTCGTCCCTCCACACAGCATTGTTTAGAGCACCCACTCCCCATACCACCAATTTCACCCCTCCTATCTCCTCTACCCTCTCACCCTCTCCACCACCACCGCTCCAATCCCATATACCACCGCGCCCACCCACCAAACCCCCCCATACCCCACCACCTCCTTCCCCACTCCCATCCCCACAACCCAAACCCTCTGCAACCCCACCGCCGCGATCATCTCTCCGACCCCCTCCACCACCGTCACAACGCCCAACCACCTCCCGATCTCACCCTCCCCAACCACCTTCGTAACCGCACTCAACACTGCCAACCTCACCCCAAATCCCGCCGCAAACACTCCCACGGCGGTCGTAAAAACCGCCAAACTTCTCGTCCACCCCAGCAATATGCATGCGCCGGCGATAAGCAAACACGAGTATTTCGCCGTCAGGATATCGATACGCAGCGGGGTGTAACCTCTCGCGGTGAGGCGTCGGGAGAGATGGGGGAGTAGAAGAAGGATCGATACGAGGTTGGAGAGCGCGATGAGAGAGAGGAGGAGGCCTGCGGTCGGGATCGGGAGGGAGAAAGTGAGAGAGGTGTAGGGGATGAGGATTTGGAAGGTGAGTTCTTGGCGCGTGGGGCAGAGGAGGTGGAGGAGGAGGAGGAGGGCGAGGTTGCGGGTTAGCGAGTGGTAGAAGGGGGGTGAGGTAGGTTCGGAGGGGATGGGCGGTGTTGTGGGGCGGAGAAGGGGTGAGGCAGTGGGGGAGGGGGGATGGTGGGGTGAGAGGGGTAGAATTCGCGTGGGGATGGAGGAGAGAACGGGGAGACAGAGGATGAGGGAAAAGAGGGCGATCGAGAATGGGGCAAGGGAGGAGTAGGACATGAGGACTGCTGAGAGTGGTGGGGCAACGAGCTCGGTGACGAGGAAGGCAGAGTAGGTGTAGTAGAAACGTTCGGATCTGACGGATGTCAGATTTCGCACCTCAAAAAAAAGGCGTTCAATAATTACCGTTTCTTCTTTGAACTGGAATCAGTGACCAACGCTAAAATCATGATGCCTCCCGTCCTCGGCCCACCGCCGACAATGAAGGCAAATCCAGAGGCCCAAACAGCCTCTGGGGGGAAAGTTGAACGTGGATGGCCTTTGCATACGTTAATCGGGTCCATGAAGTATACTCCGCAGGGACAAACTTACACACAAGAACAAACCACAATATGTGAACTGCGCATCCCACAAAATTCACCACCAAAACCTTCTTTCTACCCACTCTATCCGCTATTGCGCCCCATGGAATAGCCATCACCATCACTACAACCAGTATTGTATCAGCGACCATCCTGCCTGTCGTTCACATCATCGTCTCTGAGCCAAACACACCTGGAATCGCTTCACAAAACACCTGCCATCCCCGAATGTATGCCAGCCGCGCTTGGATGGGTTCCAGTTTGCATAGCTCTTCAGGTATAGTCCCTGTTGGCGGCACTATCGATGGATTGGTCGCAAGGTAGTGCGAGCGGCATATCGAGGCTTCGAGAAGGCGGATACGAGGTGAGACGAGGAGCAGCTCTGAAAACTCAAAGAGGAAGAGGAGGAGTGCCGGGAGTAGCGGAAACTGGGAGAAGAGTGTTCTGGTAGCTTTAGGGACCGACAAAAGGAGTTTGGGTATTCCCCGGAGGGGATTCAGTGGCATGATAGGGCGGGGTTGATGATAGAGCTTTCGTCATGGTGGAAGTGAGGTTGGTGGACGTTACACGAGCGGAGATGATGCTGCGCACTGCGCAACATCACGTGCTGGTATTACTAATTATGGCCCGCTCCACTACATCCACCTTATTCGATCGCCTATTCCAGCTCTCCTGACTACACCCTAGTCGCTACAACCGATGTGGAGAAGGACAACATGATTACCCTCACTCGATCCCGTCCCCAGCGATCGTAGAGATCAGGAGAAATAACTACCTGACATCCCCGGATCCGACACAAACAACAGAGAAGGGGCCACCCGTCAATTAAGCTGGAATAAAGATAATTTTTGGAATGTCCGGCGTCTTTGCGATCAATTTTGCCTCTCCAATCATGGTTGCCATAAAATTCAGCTGGAAAGGAGGTGGTCGCCCGGAACTGATGGAGGCAACCCGTTCAAAGAAACCAAGAGCGCGTCGTTTTGGCCCCATCTCCTCATCAACGTGATTGGTTAATGGCTGCTGGGGACCAGCAACTACACCATGCAGGTCATTTTATCTCCGACAGGGGAGGATGTCGATAGGGCCCACGCACAAAAGGATTGATTGAACATCGGATCTGCTGGTCTCCGTAATGTGAGGCCTTCAATGATAGGATGGGTAAAAGTAACGCTTTGGTGGTTTTTACTTCTCAGCTCGCCACCCGTACATTTAGTGTAAGTTATCTTTTTGATTGACTTTGATTTACTTGTCCGTGATCGTACGTTTGGGACTAAAGACGTGGGGTTTCTGCAGAAGGACAGGCTGTACTATTGAGTAGTGTTGGTTGGGGATTGTCGCGGTGGCATCGAAGAGGACGGCGATGGGTTTGTGGAAGGCGTGTGGTTATGATGGGTGGTCTGTTTTCTTTGGTGGTGGTCTGCAGTGGGGAAGTGGGTTGTCACGGAGGGTGTTCGAGGAAGATCGATCTCTGGGGCACGGTTCGAAGGATACGATTTCAGTAAGTTTTTCAGTCTTTCGCTTTGTATGCTATAAAATACAACAGGATATTCGACTGGATTCTCGTCTTGATCACTCATCACAGCGATCGCCACTACTGCGCGGCATTTTTGTCCAGCCCTTCAGCCACTCCGATAAGCTCATCGGCTGCTGCCAAACCAATTGCCCGGGCCTGCAGATTATGTAGTCTGAGACATGACCGCATTGTGGTTATTGATTATGAATGGTTCAGTGGCGAGAGCTGAGTGGTCTGGACGGGGCCGAGACTGTGGTCGATGAGGATGAAGGAAAGCTGGGAGAGGGGAATATATGGAGCGGTGAGTCGCAGATTGGAATGCTGAAGAATGACGACGCCGAAGTGCTGGTTTGATTCCTCAGTTCCGCTGCGGTTTTACGATTGTTTGCGACGAGGGCTCAGTTGAGCCTCGAGTCCGGCGCCTTAGAGCAGCAGCGATCTAGCGAAACTCAAATCTCCAGCTTTCTTCAATCTCTCCAGCTCTGCAACTCACCCCAGTTCTCATCAGCCCGCCTCCACCGTCTCCGAACCCTCAATCTCCGTCCGTCACCGCCTCGTGAATCCACAACCCGCCTTTCCTGCCCTCCCCAATCCGACACTCTACCACACCTCCTCTCTCCTCTTTCGGTCACCATGCCACATCCCCACCACCTCCTCTCTATACCCCTCACCATCCTCACCATCCTCACCATCCTCACCATCTTCACCATCCTCACTGCTATAACAACAACAACAAACGCCGGTCTCATCGCCTGCCAACTCACCCCGCCGGGCCTACCACACAGCCGCGACCTCCTCACCTACATCTCCGCGCGGAAAAGGAACAAAAGTTTGTCGGCGGTTAGTCGCTGAGAGCGTTGACATGTTCGACGGGATTTGATATGTGTAAGGGCGTGAAGGGGATGGGGACTTGTTGTCTTTATGGTAGGGGCATCCTGGGCGCTGGAGGGTTGCCGCTGGCGGAGATTAGTGGTACTAGAATTTGTAATGGAAAAGATGATCGGGATAAAGGGGCAATGGGCGGGGGATCGGGGTTCGCTGGGTTCATGAGGAGAGGATGCGGTAATTCCACACCAGGCAATGTGGTGGTGGCGGAGAATGCTCTCGTTAACAGCTCGGGAGGAAAAGGAAACCCCGGGATGAGTTTGTGGAGGATGGCTAGGGAATTGAGTCTGGGAAAGGGAGGATAAGGACTGACTAAGGGCGTTTAGGATCCGTGTGTAGTTTGGATTACATGCACCTCAATGATTATGTCGCATGTTATCCGAAAGGTACGTTACTGTTGTTGGACTGGTGTGATTCCTCGGGCCGAGCAGCTTGGTCTGGGGATCCTGATTCTCTTCCCTTCTTCTCTTTCCTCCCTTCCGCTTCCCCTTCCCCTCTCCCAATCCTCCCTTCCAATCCCCCACCCGCTAACACTCTCCTTCTTCCCCGTAGACACATCTTGTGCCTCCTTCCCCTACTCTCTCACCGTTTGCGCCTCCTCCTCCTGGGCGCTATGGCAACTCTACGACCCCAAAACCGAAGCTGACTGTGATGGAGGATGTTTGAGGTTGTTGTCATAGTATGATTATCGGGTTTTCATGCTCCACGTGCTCCAGTATGATCTCAACACGTCCTATCACTCGCGTTTCGGGTTAACCGAGCCATTGTTTCCCCGCAATCGGCTAAACACAACCCGACAAGACTCCACCATCCACCACATGCTCTCCACCTCCGCATCTTCACGTTCACTCCCACCATGATCGCCCTCGTGCCACCCGCCACTTCTTCTTCATCTCTCCGTCTCCTCCTCCCCTCCTAAACCTCACCACCGTCCCCACCGTCCTACCATCACCACCATGGACGGCCCCACCAGCCCCACCAACAACACCCTCCCCACCACCTCCTCCCTCCCCACCAACCTCCTCCAACAAACCTGGTCGCACATCTACCACACCTATACCCCCGCGCAAATCGAACTCACCATCACGCTCCTCAACCCCCTCCTCACCTTCTGGCTTGCCGGCTTCGTCCTCACCTACCTCCTCCCCTCCCCTCCCTTCACCAAGTTCCAACCCGCCTCCCGGCAACCCTCACAACCGAAGATCCTCCGCGCCGCGCTCTACTCCCTTCGTAACCAGCTCGTCGTGCACGGTCTCCAGGGCCTGGAACTCTTCTTCCCAATCCCGAGTTTCGGGCCACTGGGGAAGCTGGTGAGGAAACCGAGGTTTAGGATTGAGGAGGAGTTGCCCGCGGTAGGAGAGGTGGTGTGGCAGGTCGCGGTGGCGCTGGTGATCAGGGAGGTGTTGTTTTATTATTCTCATAGGGTTTTCCATTGGAGAGGTGTGTATCGCTGGGTGCATAAGATGCATCATGAGTATGTGACCCCCGTCGCGTGGAGTGCCCAGTATTGTACCGTGCTGGAGCATATCGTGGCAAACGTCTTGCCTATCCTGATCCCGGGAATCGTCCTCCGGTATGTTTTCTCCTTTTCTCTGATCCTGCGGTAGAGGTGGTCCCGCTGACACCCCAACGTACGACAGAATGCATATCCTCACCTTCTCTCTCTGGGCGGGATCACAATCACTGCAAGCGACGATAGACCATGCCGGCTGGAATACGTGGTTGTGGTGGCAAGCGAGATCCCATGATCGCCATCATGAATTGTTTAAGGTCAATTTCGGGACGAATGGGTTGCTGGATTGGCTTCATGGCACGCAGGATAAGGTGCCGAGGAATAAGGTTATGGGGGATGCGGAGGTGGGCGAGAAGATGCATTATGATTAGGGTGGGTGAGGGGAGGGGAAGGAGAGGGGTGATGGGATTGATACTCCGAGATGTGATGAGACGAGAAAGCGGAGGGGTTGGACTGGACGGTCGAAAGGCATATAGGGATTCGAGGTGAGATGTCGGATATATGATACCAGAATACCAGGCGTTGATAAACTCGTTTATCTTCTGGGAGATGCCCCTCGATACCGTTGTATACTTATAGTAGTCACTGGTGAATGCTTGAACTCGAGACTTTGGCCACGTGGCATTATATCTGCCCACTATTACCTACCAGATCTCACACACAAGTTGTTCCTTCCCACATCAGACATTATATGGAGTCCAACTCTACACCACCGTGTATAGTACACACAACACAGCAGATTCCAGTCGTATTCCTATCCAGCATCCTTCCTTTCTCTATGTCTTCCTCTTTTCTTATTCTTCACGCGGGACATTACCGGTACCACAATGTTCCCCTCCCTCCCTCCCTCCCTCCCTCTCTCTCCATCAGCTCACACATCCGCCTGACATCCTTCCGATACTCCGGACTCCGCCTCAACACCTCCATCAACATTTCCCGCTGCCTCCTCAATATCTCCTCCTCCATCTCCTTAATCCTCTCGCACCGCTCCAAAAGTCTCACCTTCACTCGTCCGTCCTGATCGCATCTGCACTCTCCTCCGAGTCCCGTTCGGTGCGAGGACCTTGCTCTAACCGTGTATTATCCATCCATGAATTATATACCCCCCGATATCCCCCTTGCCCGACATCACATAGCCTATCCACGTCGACCTCATCGGCGGTTCGTGATACCAGTGATTCGTTGTGATCGAGGTGAAATTCCATGAACCCACCTCTCTCTCTCTCTCAGTGCCTTCCCCGTTCCCGGCGCACGGCGGGGGGTTTATTTTTTCTCGCTCGCTGTTGGTTCCTTCTTCTTTTCCTTCTCCCCTCACCACCACTCTCACCACCACTCTCACCACCACTCTCACCACCACTCTATATCCATCAATCCTTACACCAAGGCAGCTACACCGGTCCATCTCGCTCTCTACAGCTCGTTCTCTACAGCTGGCTCTCTACAGCTGGTTCTCTACATTCTCGCGGTCTACATAGACTCCTCTTATTCTACAGCTCAGCTCCTATATTCAAGTTCCTACATCTCGCTCGCTACAATGACACCCCGTCAGCTTCAGCGTTCATCTACATCCCCATCCTCTACGCTCAACATTCGTCTACACTCGGCGTTTGTCTACATCTCGCTGTCTACATCTCACCCCCCACTGGACCATCACTGGTCTTCGCCGATCATTTTCTTGCAGTAAGTCCTCGCTGCCTGCAGCTTTGGTAACGTTGTGCTGACGCGCTGTTACAGTGGGTGGTTACCAAATTACGTCCACCACAGGTGCCCATCGTGGCTCGCAATGTCCCGCTCATTATGTGTGAGAGTCTGGGGCGGAGCCCAGTCGAACATGCACCATGACCCCGGTTGTCGAAGGCTGTCATCCAACAAGCATACACATGAGACACCGCCAAATGCAACAGCGTCGTGTCGTGGAGTGTCCACGAAGACATCGATTTTCTGCTGGCTGCTGAGGGGGCAGAGAAGAAGATTGGCGGCTGCAGAATTCTGGAATTCCCAAAGCGAAGGAGCTTCACGAATTCAAGATGAGCAGCTGTCGCACTAACTGGCCTTGAGGACGCCAATAGAGCACGTGAGTATACCCAATCTGCTGATTCTATTGATCATGAGTGTGATTGCTGACTGGGATATGGGTAGGTACGATGTACCCTGGGAGAAGAGAGTCACAAGAACTCATTTTGTGTCGGTGACGAAGCGGGAGGTGTTGGAGGTGTGGGAACGTCACCAGAACTGCATGGGGGAAGAGCTCGGGGTAATCTTGGGGGGGGAAGGCCCCGATGACACCGATGCTGGAGTGTCTGGAGTTTCATAGAGGATTCTACTTCAACAAGGCGTCGGTCCTCGCCCACCAGTGCACAATCGGAGCTGCACAGGAAGCAGCGACGTTGCTCAGCTCCGAACCTGGAAAATCTAGGTTAAGATTCTGTATGGCATGAGGGAGGTCAAGGGGTACGCGTCTTTCGCAGTACACTCCCAGGCCAGTGTGCTCAAAAAGACATGGCGGGGGATACCAGTGGTGGGAAGGATTGGCCGAGCTGGCCGGCCAAAACAAGTACCTGAAGCTCTTCTTCAGAAATCTCAGATTAATTAGATTTTCGATTAGTCAATACAGTTCTTCCCTTGATTTATCACTATTATCGTGTCTCTCTTGCGTCGTGATTGGCAGTGTTCTTCAAATCAACCATCTCCGGTCATATGTGATAACTGAGTGATATAACTGAGTGATATACCATGCATAGGATCCATCTCACCCCCCACTCTCCGCTCGTTGTGGTCGAGTTTGGGTAGCGGAACTCACCGCCCCCGCAACGCGGCGAAACGTATCCCACCGCTCCGTTCTGATCTGTTGTGGTTTGTATAAAGACTATTCCTCTATATGTCGCTGTGAATCTCTCGCTACACCCTCCTATCGAAAACCTCCGATCATCACCGGCCTATTAGTACATTGCTGTCTACATCTCGCTGTCTATCCTCTCGGTTTTATCCCCTCCCTGTCTAAATTGAGTACCCTCGCTGGATGCATCTCACTGTCTACGTCTCGCTCTACACATCCTTGTTCGACACATCTCGCTACCAACATCTCGCTGGCTCTATCTATCTATCATCTCACGAACAGCATCATGTCAACAGGTCGTCGACACCAGGACGGCAAGAGCTGAGAAAACGTCGACAAAGAGTTGGGTGTCCGAGTCGGCGTCTCACATTACACCATGATACGGTAGTGGGAGGCTCTCTCTCTCCGGTATCTCGCTGTGTATACCTTGGAAATCCAGCCTTTTGCGGTTGGGGTCTTGTCGAGGGCGTGTCGATATGGTGTCTCGGTATCCTTGGTGTGTATGCTTTGGCTGTTGACAGCTCGCTTCATCATCGCAGCATCGTCGTTCTTAAATCTATACTGGCTCAAACCTGCGCAGTCCGCACTCTATCTTCTCGCTGTCTATGGTCTGGCTGTCTACCCTGTGGCCGTCTATGTCCGCGCGTTCGACTCGACATCATCCTCCTCCTCTTCATCGGACTCGCTCGTCTCTCGATATGTGCCTGTCAATATGTCATCCTAGAGCCCGAGTCTTTGGGTTCAGCATCGCACTCAACGCGGCTCTCGGGTATTGGAGGATATGTTCGGGCTGGGTCATCGCCCTGTCACCAGCTACTACTACCTCGCTGTCTGCTTTCTGTCAACCTCCGCATTCTGTTGCAGTCTCGCTGGAACATCATGCATCTCAGCTGGCGCTGCGTACAGTTAGTACATACAACCCCCAGGGACCGTTCATAGCGACAATCTTTGGGCATTCTGGTTTCTCCTGCAACCCATTGTCTCGGATCGTGTCGCATCTGGGGGTTTCGGCGGAAGAGCTGGCGACGAGTGAACCGACTTTCAAAGAAATTTGGGGTTCGCTGGACTCCGGAGGATTTGAAGATGAGCGGGAGGGAGACGGCGTGCTCTTCATCAGGGTCATCATCTCCGTCGTGATCCACAGAATATTCCACCGTGGGCTCGGGAACCTCACTCTCCGATCACTATTTGAATCCGCCGTTTCCCTCTGCTGGGTATATTCGCACTGGATGAATTAGTAACTGGTGATTCTTCGTTAAAACCTGCTCAGCCAAATCATCGTAACGTTCTTGATGTGCTTGGCAATCGCGGTGAGGAAACATCTTCATCTGAGTCTATCTATGCTGGGAGAAGCGACACATGGCACACAGAATGTTGAGCTTGGTGGTGACAGAGTCGGCCATAGCTGTGGGTATGGTGTCTCGTCGGTCACTGAGCATTCTTGATTGCCAGTGGTTGGCCGGTAGTGCATGGTGATGATCGGAGGTGTAATAAAATAATTTTTATGGTACTGTGTGTGTTTGTTAATCACTGGGTCATGCATGAGAGCTTGAGAACGAAGAAAGCGGAGTGAAAATGAATATTTAGTTGTTTGGGTTGTTTCGGTTTGCTTAGTTGATTTGAGGATTGATGTAACTGTAACTGTAGGCTGCCTGCAAATTGGTATTACACATCTAGTTTATGTGATTGTGGTGGTTGGTGACGTTTTCGTTGGTGAGATTTCGTGTAGACTCCGCTACCGTGGCCGCATCACAGAAATCACTCGTCCAATGGACCGCCCCCAGCGACCTATTTCCTCCACCATCCTTCTCCTCCTCTCTTCGCTACCTCGACATCACCTTGACATCTGTCGCTATTGGTATACATGATATTTTTAACCATAGTCACCATCATATTTATGGTCGACTCTACTCTCTGGCTACTCTACGCCCTCCATCTTCTGGCTGAGCTCAGCTCCATCAAAAACGCCGCCCGACTCCTTTGTTTCCAACACTGACAACACCACCTTCAAAACCAACCCCAACTCCATCTGCAATCCGGTGCCCGAGGATGTGCACTGATCGCTGTGCTAGTTCGCACTTATCTAATTTGAGGTAGAAGTGTTGTTTTGAGAGTGCGTTGAAGACTTTTCTGAGGTTTCTAATATGGTCATTCAATGTTCGTGAGAAGATGATAATGTTGTCGAGGTATGCCCAACAGCATTCTCTTGTTAGATTTCCAAGGGTGAGCGTCTTGGCTCTCGTCATTGTTGCGGTGGCATTTCAGTCGCCCATGAGCATGACCTTGATAGTGGGTATTCCGAATGGAGAGTACAGGGTGTTGTATTTCTCAGTTTCTAGTGTGACTCTGATTTGATGATAGGTGTTCTTTAGATCAATTTTGGACACGTATCCATTTTTTGTATAAGGTGCTACATCATTGAGTATGGTCCTTTGACTTGGTATTTGTGTCCTATCGTTTATAGTGATAGCATTTCGTTCTTGAAAGTCATGTACCCGTCTGACTATGTGGTCCTTTTTTGGTACTCCAAAAGTTGGTGAGGGGGTGAGGCCGTTGCCTACTGTGGCTATTCCCGATTGTTTCCATGCGTTGAGGAATTCTTTAAACTGGGAGCGGTATGGTGCGGTCATTGGTATGTAGCGTGGTGTGAATCTTTCTAGTTTGGCTTTATCGATAAGTATTTGGTGATCGATTTCCGGTCCTCTGAGTGGGGGTAAGGTTGGTTTGTCGGCATCTGGTGGGAAAACTATAGGGAAGTCTTTCTCGAAATCGGGTAGTGGTGGGTTTGTGATCTTAGTGAGGTGTGCGTCTAACATATACGCTTTGATATTGTGAGGATCTCAGCACCTCGAACCTCACGATGACATATGCCAAGTCTTGTATTTCCTGTTTATCCCTTTCCATGACGTCATAATCATGTATTTCCCTGTTTCTATCTTGTATGATGTCACATATGACATCATTGGGTTCTGTACCTTGTTTTGTCTTTCAGATGACGTCATTACTGGCATCATCTTTTCTTTTCCTTGTTTTAGGCCATGACATCATATGGCAAGTTATCATGTATATAAGGAGCAGGATTAGCCTCTCCTCTCGTTTTTCCTCTTCGGCCCATCATCCACCGTTTCCCGCACTCAATGGCATCTCGATACCCTGAAGCCCTCACTACAAGACGTAGCCGAGAAGCAAGCTATCGACACCTATTCAAATACACAGAGGTGACCAGTGAATCGTTTCTCAGATTCTCTTGTGACCAGTCTGTTGTGAACCGACTCGCCATAACCCTGAGAGCCATTTGCTCATCGATTCACCGTATTCCCATGGTCTGTCGATACAGCTTCACGCTGTTGTATACAGCATCGCCGACGTCCATGACAATATTGTAGTTGGAGTTAATGCTCATTGTATCCGAGCATTGTCTGGTGGATTCGGATCTTGCTGGAGGAGTAGAATGGCTTTGTAAGCTTGTGATATAGTCGTAGTAGTCTATGTCTGTGTCGTCATCGTAATAGGCCATTGCTGTGGAGGCCTTTCTTCTACTTGTTAGGGAGCACTTAATAGTGATGTTGAGGCGATTGAAGCGAATCTCTTGCCGCTGACAAGGGTATCGCCTTCTGTATGGCCCGAGTGTCAGTAGATAGGGCAGCACTGCCGTAGAACAGTTCTACGGTAGCAACGTCCGTACGTGCTCTTGTAGTTAGAAGCTAGCAGCTAGCTTCCGCTGTACAATGGGAAGCTCGCGAGGGTGTTCCGTAACCTCCTATAACCGTATAAACTGACTGTATATTCGTTTCGTAACTAACTAGCGTATATGAGGTGTTGTTCCGTTACTGCCATCATTGTTGCACGTCATGCTAACCACTGTGCATGCCTTTCTAACCTTACAGCCCTCAGCCCTAAACCATAAGCCCTACAAGAATCCACATCCACCTCTCCATTCCAGCATCGCCATATGACGTTGAGTCGTTAGCCCAAGACACCGCCGCTTTCTGGTCTGGTGGTGGGTGAGGGGTTGGAGAGGCTGACCGCCAGCGGGTGGCAGGGGGAAGCTGGTTTCCGTAGCATCGTCTCCTTCTCCTCCAACGTCATTGCCTTGTTGCCTGTCGGGCCGTGTAGGGTCGATGTGGTAGATGAGATTGTAGGCTTGGTGAACCTCATTGCCATCCATACTTGCTTGTCAGTGGCTTCTTGAAGGAACTTCTGCCAGGTGTTTCTTTTGGCCCTTCTAATCTGCTGATGTAAGTATCTCTGAGCTTCCTTAGCTACGTTGGCGGCCGTATTTACCACATGGCCGAGAGGGTCAACCCTACACAGGTATTTGAGGTGTCGTTTGGAATAGGTGAGGGCTCTCCTGGCCTCGGCGATGTCCTGATTCCACCAACACTTGGAGCGGGCTGTAATACAGAGTTTCCGCATGTATTCATTCAAAACTGTTATTGTCGTACTTTCAATCCATACAGCTTCACTGTCTATTTTGTCCCGGCCCAGGATGAGGATCGATTATTCATAGACTCCCATAATGTCTTTGGCAAGCCTTGACCACATTTCTGTGGCCTTAGACCTCTGCTCTGGATCTTCCAGGAGATCTGTTAATGCCTAGCTTGTCTCCACTGCTCCCTTAGGAGAGTGTCCTTAGGCTGTTTCCCAAATGATGAGCTTATGATCAGAGCAGATGGTGCGTTTGTGGTCCACCGTCCAGCTGATGACTTCCACCTCCACTATATGTATAGTCAGGTCGATGATTGATAGGGACCATACGTCTGGTTGGGTGTATATAGCTGTATCCTCATCATTCGCATTGATCAGACTATAAGTCAAGATCAGGTTCTTCAGCTGTAGCGCGTCTCTTCATGATATACTGTGTGGATTCCATAATTGACTATGGGCATTGTAATCTCTAGTGATGACTTTGTGATTTGTAATTACTTTACTCCAGTCAACTTTTTCAAAACCTCTGCAGCAGCCCCAGCCTTCTTCTTTTCTCTCTGTTGTTGTCATTGCTCCTCTTGCACTTTTGCTGATCCATGAGTCAAACACATTGACTAGCCTGACAGACCTCACTTTGTCGCCACTTGAGTGGTCTTTCCATACGTTGTGGTGGGCTAACGCATCTACGTCATATGGCGATATTAGAATAGAGAGGTGGATGTTGTATGAGTTCGGAAGGCAGTCTTGTAGGGCTTAGGATTTAGAATTGAGAGCTGTAAGGTTAGAAATGCATGTACCATGGTTAGCATGACGCGCAATAATGGAAGAAACGGAACAATACTACAGATACGTAAGTTAATTATGAAACAAATATATGATCGGTTTTGTCATAAACTGCAACACAGCCCTCACACAAGAGCCTCCAGTCCCCATGCTGTACGAAGCCCCTGTCATGGACGTCGGCGATGCTGTGTACGACAGCGTGAAGCTATATCGACAGACCTCAGGAATACGGAGAATCGACGAGCAAATGGCTCTCAGGGTTATGGCGAGTCAGTTCGCAACAGGCTGGTCACAAGAGAATCTGAGGAATGATTCACTGGTCAACTATATATATTCGAATAGGTGTCGATAGATTGCTTCTCAGCTATGTCTTGTAGTGAGGGCTTCAGCGTATCTAGATGCTATCGAGTGCGGAAAACGATGGACGACGGGCTGAAGAGAAAAGCGAGAGGAGAGGCTAATTCTGCTTCTTATATACATGATAACGTGCTATATGATGTCATGGCTGAAAAAAAAGGAAAAGAAGAGATAATGTCAGTAACGACGTCATCTGAAAGACAAAACAAGGTACAGAACCAGATGATGTCATGTTTGACATCATGCAAAATATAAATAGGGAAATACATTGTTATGGCATCATGGAATGAGATAAACAGGAAATACAAGGCTTAGCAAATGTCATCATGAGGTTCAAGGTGCTGAGTTCCTCACACCTCAGTACCTTATAACATGCTCTGGGCCTGCGTCATGATCTTCATTGAGTTTGGCAACATGATCGATGAGTATAGCTACCTAGTATGCTGTGGAGCTATATTCTTGTGCAGTTCTTATTCGCTTGAATATCTGCTATGGATTCGTCTACCCTGTAGGCTGTTTGGACATATTCTTTCTTGTATTTTAGGGCCATAGATCCTGTCATGAACCCTAACCTTGCGCTCACTCAAGAGCCTCCCGTTCTGGTCCTCTTCCAACAGCCTGCACCTTAAGGCATTCTCTGGGGAAGAGTTACCATCTTCATTGAGTTCGGACATCAGCTGTACGAGTATAGTTATCTTACTTGTATTCCCGAACTATGATCCTGTTTCTGTCTTGTCTGAAGCTAGCATGTCACATGTATCTTCCATTGACCTCTATAGTCTTCTATCAGTTTCTATTATGTTCCGCTACATTCTCTGCTCTTGTCCGCCTTGAAGGTTCCATTGGTTTCCTTATGGTTCCATGACCTTCTTCTGTGTTCTATTGATTTGTCGTGTTATGTTCTATGTCATTCTATATGCTTCCATGATGATGTCGTCTGAGACTCTTCATGAAGCTTCTGTCTGTTTCTTCTGATTTCTGTCTCTGTTGCTCTCTGGTTATATAAGGGACTTGATCCCCCCTCTTGTATCTAGTGTTCACGCAACAATTCACTCTTCAATCCTCCGTCTTAACTACCCTGTTCCCACCCCTTGACTCTTGTCTTCTGTCTCCAGTCTTGACCAAGTTCCATCTTCAGTGTTCTAGTTCTCTTTGTTGTCATGGATGTCGGCGATGCTGTTTATGACAGCGTGATGCTGTATCGACAGACTGTGGGAATACGGTGAATCGACAACCGAATGGCTCTCAGGGTTGTGGCAAGTCGGTTCACAACAGACTGGTCACAAGAGAATCTGAGAAACGATTCACTGGTCAACTCGATATATTCGAATAGGTGGCGATAGCGTTGTGAGGATCTCAGCACCTCGAACCTCACGATGACATTCGCCAAGTCTTGTATTTCCTGTTTATCTCTTTCCATGACGCCATAATCATATATTTCCCTGTTTCTACCTTGTATGATGCCACACATGACATCATTACGTTCTGTACCTTGATTTGTCTTTCAAATGACGTCGTTACTGACATCATTTTCTCTTTTCCTTGTTTTCCGGCCATGACATCATATGGCAAGTTATCATGTATA
>ML220170.1:45529-89243 GCA_004786065.1 Ascodesmis nigricans | reverse complement strand
CTCTGGTTATATAAGGGACTTGATCCCCCCTCTTGTATCTAGTCTTCACGCAACAATTCACTCTTCACTCCTTCGTCCTCACCACCCTATCTCCGCCTCTTGACTCTTGTCCTCAGCCTCCTGTCTTGACCAAGTTCCATCTTCGGTCTTCTAGTTCTCTTTGTCCTTGCTATCCGTGATAGCCCCGATCATTCAGCGTCTATAGCCGGCATCCCCAGCTTAGACTCCCGCTCCTGGAAGGTTCTGCGCATCCCGTGGTTCCGTTCCTCACAACAGCGCTTTCGCTGGACCTGAGTCTCGATTCTTCGGCAGCTCTCTTCCGGGCGACAGCGATGGATGGTAGGCCGGTAGGTCCGAAGGAGTGATCGAACAGGCTCGCGAGGCGGCGGGGGGGGGTTGTGGTCGCTCGGGCGGGCGTTTTTCTGGTCGGTGCCATGGTTGTTTTTCGATCCTATTGCGTTCTAATAATGCATTTGTTTAAGTTTCTAGATTAAGAAAAGAAAAGCAAGGTCTTCGGTAGTATAGTGGTTAGTATTCCCGCCTGTCATTGATAGATTCGCGGGCGACCGGGGTTCAATTCCCCGCCGAAGAGTTTTTCTTTTGACTCCTGCCTTTTTCTTTTGTGATATTCAGTTTAGTTGATTTGGGTTATTTTTTTTTTTTCTCAATCGCATTTGATGATAAAGTAACCACGTGTCGTGCAAAGTTTTTTCATTCTTAAGAACTAACATAGTGCGAATGAAAAAGACGATGGCATCTGTAGCTGTGGTTCAACAAAACACTGTCACCAACTTAGTCAGTGTCATGTTGCTTCCTCCGGAAATTACAGCAACTACATTGTGTGGAAACCACTTTTCTCATGTTCGATCGGGTGCCGCGAGGATGAATTTCAATGGGTTTAAGGGCGGGCCTTCGGCGGTGTATCGCTCTAGTTGTTGACATTGACAAGACAGTTGAGCTCCCCAAGAAGCGCCGGGTGACTGATATTACCCATCTTGGGAGTGTTGCGACTTCTTTGCCTCCGCGCCTAGAGAGTGATCTCTGGAACCACCCCAAGAAGCTCATATTGAACGAATCCAAACTGCGAATCCGCGCCTACCTCAAAAAGTGGTGCACGGCTACGCTCAAGGCTAGTCTTCATCCTCAATGACCAAAAAAAAAAAAAATCCTCTGGTGACAGGTCGTTGTGGCTGAACCGCGAGAGTAGTGGTACTGTCGCCGTTGACCAGACTTACCATGAGAGTCAACTCGTTGGGTCAGTGGAACCCACCCTCAGGCTTAGGGGAATGTCCGTCGTCTCATTTTGCTGGTAGAGCAGGATAGTAGAAGGTGGGAAGGGGTGTCGGTGTGAAGACGGAAGCAAGGCTGAGAGTAGCGGGCGAGGATAGACGAGCGAGCCTGACGGGAACACGGATCCACCGGGGACCCCACCACTCCTTCTATTGCAATTGCGCAAGGAACGGTACAGATCTATTCTACAGTGAAGCGAGAGTATATATACAGGCTGAATAATACTAGCATAGAAAACTCTGCTATTCCATGTACCGGGCACGGGAGTATGCCCCACAACCCTCGAGTGCTCCAGAATCACAACACCTTCACTTCCTCGCCACTCCTGACTCCGATCCTCCCTCCATACTCCATTCCCTCTGTATCCCTCCGAGGGTGAAGGACAATAAACGAAAGTTATCATCATCATCATCTCCGCTCCCTGCTCCCGCAACGCGTCCATCAACCAGCCATGCCACTCTTCTTGAATACCCTACCTTCACTCTTCCGTTCTTTTTCCATCCTCGCTTGTTCTGGCTCTTTTCTCGCTCGTCAACTGCCGTGAGCAAAGGTTTCATACCTTCACACAGCTCAATGCCTAATGTTCACCAAGCCTGATGCCCTCCAATGCTTTTTCTACGATTATATTGGTACAATGGCAGCGATGTATAGGGAGAGCTACTTGATTACGGTTTGGTTTCGTACAGCCTGCCCTTGTCTCCCCCGATTCCAAGCATCCAGGCAAGCAATTTGATGGGGGCGTAATCACAACAAAATGAGCGAAGCAAAACTGGTTGCCAAACCTGGTCGTGGAGGTCAACGTGTCTCAATCGTACCCCGCATTGGTCGGTGCACTGCGCTATTGGTTAGGACTTATTGGCGTATGTATTGGTCTGCTTTCGTAGTTGGTCACAAATACTGACGTGGGTCGAGGTGAAGACGGCAATACTCAGGAAAGTCCTTATAAAATCTATTGAATGTGCTGGTATTACTGAAAGGGAACTCGATTGTAATTTGATATTCATTATACGCATTGAATACGTTTACACCAGTCACAAATGCCCCCATAACGTGTCGGACGCGGTGATCACTATGTTCACAGCCTTCCGACAACAGCTACGGTAAAAACCTGTGATCCCGGCCTAAACAACAACTATTGATGGAAAAAAGAAAAATGTCGGTGCCATGAATCGAACATGGGTCTGCTCGGCCACAACGAGCCGTACTCACCACTATACTACACCGACATGAGTGTTACTTCTTCTACGTTTGTACATGTTCACAGAGTTATGTCCCATGTCACGGGACAGGAAAATAATCCTGTTCAAGGAGTGTAGAACATGGAGAAGGGAGCAAGAGGGGCTCTGGAACACGCTGAGGAAAGAAGGGTTTATGAAGATGCACGCGTTGTGGACAATCTTCGCGGAACCCAAGGCCACTCAGGCGATCCTAAAATTCATCGAAGGAACGCTGGTGGGAAGACCAAAATCAGAGGACGAGAACAGAGCCGAAGAAGAGCGGGTACATGAGGAATGGGGGTGGGAGAAAGAGTATGGAGTGGAGGAGGATATGAGCACATAGTAAAGCAAGAGAAGAAAAGCCGGTGGGTATAGGAGAGTCTAAGTACACCGCAGTTTACCGCAATGTACAGCTCAAAAGGCGGCCACTGCAAAGGCAGCAAGGTCGGCAAGAAAATGGTTGAAAATGGATGAAACAGAGTTTTTTTTGAGTAGATGCAGTATAACACTGCGGAAAGGGGACGTTTTGTATGTTAGTTCTCGCGCCATATCCCAAAGGGACGCATGCGCTAAAATGATTACAATCAATCAATCAATCAATCAATAGGATCGAAACCTGTATGCTAGTTTCTCGCGCCATATCCCAAAAGGACGCATGTGCTAAAAAGATTACAAACAAACAAACAAAAAAACAAAAAAATAGGATCGAAACTAATCAGAGAAGCTGGATTACACCCAGCTACATCCCTACTACGATACCATCAGAGGAAATACGCACAATGATCATCCCGATGGAGTCGTACAGCATCGGAGAAAAGAGAGCTAGCAAAATAGGCAGGACTCTACAAAACTGCATCCACGGGCTGACAGATATGACTATATGTGTGGAGAGAGTTCCCCGCAAACAGTCAAACCGATACCCCCCAACTCAATACACGTTGAAGAACGCCAGGAGGCGGTAAGAACTGCCAATGTTTATGAACTCAGGCCTTTAGTCTCCGTCCACAACCGTGTACAATTCTACTGGACGGACGGATCGAAATACTCCACTGGAGACACAGGAGCCGCGGCGACATGATGCAGAATGGACGGGACCTGGGCAACCCAAGGCTGGATTTTGGGGAAAAATAAGGAAGCCTTCGATGCGGAAATGGCCGCAATAGCGGAGACGTTGAAGTCTAGCGCATCGAGCACGTGGTTACCCGACGAAATACGGATCTTCTCTGACTCAAAATGGGCCTTGGAGAGGATCAAGTCTACGGAGCCAGGACCAGGTCAAGATGCGGCAGAATCCATCCGGGAAATCTATACAATCCTATGCAACAGGGGCTCTGACGTACAGTTTCACTGGGTACCAGGCCACCAGGGATTAATAGGCAACGAAGTAGCGGGCAAAGCGGCAAAAGAAGCGGCCATGCGTAACCAGAACTCTCCGCAGACTCGGAAACCTTCACTGGCCCATATCAACAGGTTGATCAATGAAACCAGGCACCATGAGGAGAAACAGTGGTTTGGAGAGATGTGCCAAAAGTACTACCCCCAGAGGTATAAACTTAGGAAGTCGACCAGAACGGACCCTTCAGCTGCAAAAGCCCAAAAGAAAGTTGCCCTACAGTACTACAGGTTCGCAGCAGACCGAGCAGTCACAGCCGTCTACCTGAAGGCGATAGGGAAAAGGGACAGCGGCGAGTGTTGGTGGTGCGACAGACCCCGCCAGACCCGCGACCATCTGTTTAAGGAGTGCAGAACATGGAGAAGGGAGCAGGAGAGGCTTTGGAATGCGCTGAGGAAAGAAGGATTCATGAGGACGCACACATTGTCGACAGTATTTGCAGAACCCAAGGCCACCCCGGCGGTCCTAAAATTTATCGAGGAAACGCTTGTGGGGAAGCCAAAAACAGAAGAAGAAGATAGGGCCAGAGATGAGCAGGAACATGAGGAGTGGGGGTGGGAGGAAAAGGACGGGGAGGAAAAGGACGGGGAGGAGGTGGAAACAAATATAGAATTGAAGGAGAAGTAAAATGAATGGACATAGGAGAGTCCAAGTACGTTATAAGTGTACAGCTCGAAATGTGGCCACTGCAAAGGCAGCAAGGCCGGCGAGGAAAGGGTTGAAAACGGATGAAACAGAACTTGAATAAATGCAGCTCCATGCTGCGGAAAGGGGACGCTTGTATGGTAGTTTCTCGCGCCATATCTCTAAGAGACGCATGCGCTTAAATGATATCAATCAATCAATCAATCAATCAATAGGGCCGAAGGAAAACACTCGGTTCCAAGCTCCAATACTCAGCAATCAATACCTGGTTGCCCTCTCCGCAGACCCATAGCACGAACTAGTCACCGTCTCCACCACCACATTCGGTATATCCACAGCCCTTTTCTTTATCGGTGCCTTAAACCCCGTAGCCGCCTGCTTCCCCACCCTCCCTCTGACCTCACCATGCCCCGGCCGAAATATAGCCCTCCCAACCGGCACCACATCATTTTGAAGCCCGCAAGGCCGCAACGCTTCCTGGATCAACCTGCTGAACTACAGCATCGCGGCCTCGTGCTGGATCACCAGGAATAAGGCTTCGAGACCCGTAGTAGCTGGGTTTTAGGCGGAAGCGGGAGAGGTGGTGGAAGGCTGTGTCGGCAGTGGTGAGTGACAGAGTGGAAGAGGAGAAGTGAGGGGTTGGGGAAGTGGTGGGCGTGGCGGATGGAGGTGAGGATGGCGGCGAGGGTGCTGCAGAATGGGGTGGCGAGTGAGGAGGTGAGTGCCGTTGTCATGGTTGGAGTGGCGGAGGAAGAAGATGACATCATGGGGATGTTGGATTTGAGGTTAAGCTTGAGATGGCGGGAGCCTGAGTGTCGAAGGGATAGTCTCTATTACTCTGCTAAACTTAAGCGGAGCTATGACGGTGGATAGCACCTTCTTCAGCAGTAGGTTGTAGAACGATGACAGTCGCGTGCTCACATGACTCCGTGACAACTAGCTATAGAAACCCGTTCCCTGAGGAAACTGATGCGGCGGTTCTGTGCCCTGGCGAGCGGGCTCCTGTGATTTTGATGTGAACTTCTCGCAACAGCAGTCACGCCCTACATAGTCCCATCCTTCCCGCTGTCACAGCTCCAGCACCCCTTCATCTATCATCCAACTACAGCAACACCTGCTGCTACACCACCTCCTCCACCATCTCCTACTTCTTCTGCTTCAGCGAGAAACGAACTACAGCAGAATACAATACTCACTGCAATTCGCTGGTTCTCCGGTATCTCACCTTCCCTCAGCACCTCGCTGGAGAAATGGAAACTGACCCAGCCACGGGAGTTTAGATTGCAAAGCCCGGAAACTGTTCACCATGCGAATTGAACAACCACTGTGTGCGAGCACGGCTTCACGTTAAGCGGTGGAAAATGCAATGGAGTGGCCCACGCCTCCATAACTGGGATGCTGGACGACTTGCGACAGATGATTCTGCCCTCGCAATTGGTCTCTGGTCTCGACCAATCAAAGTTCCGTAAGCAGTGTCCGAATGCTACCGGTCGTCGTTCATCTGTCGGCTATCATCAGGTAAGTTCTAACCTCGAGTAGGTCTGCGAATCCCTTAATCCCGAGAGAGCTGAAGGAATACCCATCTACTTCGCCAATCGCCAGTGGTAAACCCACCCCGTACATCTGACTATTCTTTGGAGCTATGCTGATGTCTATTCAAGGCCAAGAAATCTCGAACAACATAGATATCGCCAGCTTGGCCAAAATGCTGTTGAATATGAGTAAGTTGACATTTTTGGAACCGTATCTTACACCGTACTAATCATCTGTCATAGTACCCATAGCCAACATGAAAATCACAATGGTTGTGAGCGCGGTACTGCAATTTGTTCAAACTTGTGGCGCTATAATGGACCCCCGACATCGCCGCACCAGCCGTTCTGTCCGAGAGGATCTGGAAGATATTGTAGCATGACTCAAAGTTCAAGGGCACTGCCCGGAAGACAGCATTCTGATGCAAATGGAAGGAATCATGAAGGAATCCTACCGCGTCATCTTTTTTTTTCCTCGGCAAGTCAATCAGCCGCTTGGAGGGTCAGGCGGAGCAGGCGATGAGAGAGTTTCAGGCAAAACACCCACAAGAGTTTCGCGATATCAAGGGACCAGAGCAGTTAGTTCAAATTTATTTTCTTGTACAACGCGGTGGTTTTCACGGTGTCATCCCTTTGTGATTTCATCTCTTACTAGCCATGGAGTTCCGCCAGTATCTACTAACTCCTTATAACTATCGCCCGGTTAATGATCATGCCATTCCAGAGAAACATTGATCCTCTTTCTCTCCTTTCGATTGATTGCCATTGTATATATTCTATTCTACACACCATCATCCAGCCACCATCACAAAGCCACCGAAACCCGTGTCTAACTTCCACCTTCCAGTGCCGGCGGTGGCACGGACTAGCATAGCATCACTTCACTTGACCTCACTTTACCTCACCTCACCTCACTGTACTGCACTTTATAGACCTGGCACACTGTCAGTCCTACTCTTCACTCCTACCGCGCACCGTCGTCGTGGGCTCTGCGTCATATTAGACTCTCTCAACTCTGGACTCATTTCTCGAACGCGTTGGAGTAGATAACAATAGCTGAGTTGAGAGTGCCCGTGAGAGCGTCATCTTGTAGAGTACTACTATATGTAGTCGTCATAGTACTGATCTTCCAGTATGTACCGTAAACGTAATATCACCCAACGCCAACTTGAACTTTAACACCGACACCGACCACCGTGACCAACATCATCATGCTCTGCATCGTCATCGTAACGATCCTTATTCGATTACTATAGTACTACTAATACCATCGTCGCCACCAGAATCACCGTCACCAATACCCACAAACCTCAACTCCGAGTCGCGCAACTCCCCCAACTCCCCCAACTTATATAAAAACAAATCCCAAGAAACAAAATGCAAAGAAGCGAAAAGAAACGAAACCGAGACCCGAAGAAAACGCAACCATGGAAAAAAAAAAAAAAGGAACACCCCCACTCCGGTTCTAAAATAAAAGCGTAAACGTAAAACATGAAACCCCGTGCATACGGACACATGGAGAGAATATAAAATGGGAGGGAGGGAGGGAGGGAGGGGAATGCAAAGAGGGAGGAGGGGGGGAGGGGAAGAAAAACAAGAAGAAGACCAAGAACCCAACTGCGCTATAATACACCTCCCGTCCCTTTCTCACCACCCAAACGTCTCAGTATGCAAATACACCTCCTCCCTCAACTCGCTTATCCAAATATCATCCTGCATTTCGGCGGCGGCATTCGCAACATCCACCTTCATCCCAGCAGGCCCACACACATAGATACACGCTCTCTTCCCAAACCCTCCACTCCACTCTCTCAGTGCCTCCCGCAATGGCGGCCTCCCAAACTCCAGCAGCACCTCGTCGCCTATCGGCGGGAGGATCTTTTGGTAGGTTGTGCTCGAAGGGCTGGTGGTCGCGTTGTCGTCCGAGAAGGGGCCCAGACCGAGTGCGTGTCCGTGTCCCTCCACTCCCCCGGATGCGCTTCCAGAGGCGGGTTTCATCACCGCCGGCTCAGGGTGCCCGAGCTCTTTCGCCATGCGCAGCACCTGCAGCTCGTACTCGTGTTCATCTGGGATCACCTGCGAGAGGCGTGCTTGGGAGGGGAAGGCGGAGGCTTTTGGGTAGAACGGGGTGGAGGGGGTTTTGGGGGCTGGGCCGCCGATGCAGGGGGAGGAGGGCCAGTCGCGGATCGCCGAGATGGGGTAGGCTGGGAGTGGGACGGGGGTTTCTTCGGTCACGAAGTATTGGACCAGGAGTGAGTTGCGGGGCATTGTGCGTGCGATTTTGGAGATGGTGTCTTTGAACCATTCGAGGGATTCTACGGGGGGAGTATTAGAGGGTTGCAGAGGTGGGGGTGGGATAGAAGGAGAGAGGGTTGGATACCAAAGTGTTTGACGGTCCAGATGATGCGAACGTCTCTTGTCACCGCCTCCTTATTCCGTATCTTCTGCGCGAGCTCCGAGAGATGTCCAATCACCGGTGTGATCCCGGAGCCCCCGGAAATCATGACTACGGTTTCAAACGACTCGAGTTTCCGTGCGAGGCCGCCGTACGGGCCGTCCAAGTACGCGGTAAACGTGCGGTCCGGGTCGATTCTGGCGAGGTCGTAGACGCGTCTCGTAAAGCCACTGTGAGGCTTGAAGACGATCACTAGATCGTTGACTTCGCCTTCTGGTCGCTCCGGGTAGGATGCTACAGTGAAGGGGTGGTTGTCTAACAGCGAGATGCTCGGGATCCGGATGAAGACGTGCTGGCCGGCGGTCCAGCGCATGGTGGTCGGGATGGTGAGCTGCACGCCCTCATCGGTGAGGAGCTTGACATGGCATTGTTCACCCTTGATGGCACGGAGAAGGTTGGTACGGAAGAAGAGACGGTGCAGCAAACATCCGCCCCAAATGACGACGGTAGCATAGAGATAGTGCCACTATTTCCTATCAGCAACCCGGATACCAATTTCCGACAGCGGTAGGGAGAAGCGTGCCATACCGATGTAAGCATATTGTTGCAATGCCAGAACAGCAATCCGACGAATCCCAGGCCGGCCGCAATGTGGAGATGTACAAATATCTCGTAGCACCATGCCCTACAACATCCCCACATGTTAGCTCCCTCCTCTTCACACACCCATCGGCACGTCCGGTCCTCACCACCCTCCCTCGAAACCCTCGGACTCCTTCTGCGACAAGCTCACCTGATAAACGGCATACTCGCAACACAAAGCCAGAACAGACACGCCATGGCGCCGACCCCATTCCAGTATGTCGGATGCGACATAAACTTTTCCTTCGCCAGCTGCCACCCGCCCCTCTTCACCGGTTCCACAACATACGGAATCGCATGGATCAGACTCAGGATCCCGAATAGCACCGCCAGCCATCGATGCAGCACATTAAGCTTCTCATGACCCACCCCCGTGATCAGGCTGACGAGGTTGACCTTCATCCCAAGCGCAATGATGAACGGCAGCATCGCAATCGCCATCATCCCGCTCCGACCGGCCAGCGGCGGGGGGCCCATCCATATCTCTCTCGCGTAGTACGGGTGCTGGGTGAAGACATACAGCATCGGGAACAAGAAGCCGGCAAAGACGAGCGTCCACATCCCGATCGACACGGACGGTATCCGGCGTAACCTCTTGTACGCAAAGCTGCGCATGTGTGTTGAAGCGCGGTCGTACAGCGTGTGTTCGGGGAACTTCAATCGTGGTTGATCCGTCCCTCTTCTCCTGCGGTTCTCGCGGGCGATCTTGAGGCGTTTACGGTCGAGCCGGGCGTCGTGGTGGTTGAGGAGCCCGTAAATGATGATGAAGCCCATCGTGAAGAAGATCCAGCCGAGCGCATGCCAGTTGCCTCGCCTCCAGGGCCATTTGAGCCGTAGCTGGTAGAATTGTACTTGGATGTCATTGGTGTTGTAGAGCTCCTTGTTGAGGATGTTGAGGTTCGGGATGAAGGTGTCCGGCATTGCGCTGACATCCCACCGCGGCGGGGGAATCGTAAGTGGCCGAGTATCGGTTGAACGAGCGGCGAGGGTGAGAGGGTCGGCGGTGCGGTAAACCGAGCTTTGTCGTCGTCGTCAGGAAAGACGAGGAGGAGTAGGAGGAGGGATGAGTTGGGGGGGGATGCTGCACGAGTCTTTACGAGTATGCAATCTGGGACCAGGAAGGTCTATAAGTGAAGAACCAACCCTGGAGCATCCTGTAGAATATGCATGCACACATCTATAACCCATGTTAGCCTTCTTACTCCTTCTGTAGTGGTGATGAGACCAACAGGAGAACTATACCATCTCGGTAGCCTCTGTCCAACCGCATCGCCTTCGTCCGGGACCTTTTCATAAAACTCCGGCTTGATTCGCTCTCCCCAACCAGGATCGCGTTAAGCTTTAGCGAACCAACAGTTCTGCTCCCCGCCGCGGTGTGAGTGGCCGAGTCGGCAACGTTTGATTGTGTCACCACACAGCTCCACGGCGCTTAGAGGGCTCCTCATCAAAGTCCGAGCACGAAGCGTAGGGTTTCACTTGATAAAACTTGTGGCCAACGGAAACCGAGGAACGCTTTCTTGAAAGGAAATTTGTTGGAGACGGCGCGCTGGTACTTGCATTCTTCATTTTTTACCATTGCTTCTGACCACAATGCGAAGTACTGGGAGGTGAAGGAAGAATCAATTCCTCCCCGGCGCTGAGCCATTTCGCAGGGAGCAAGAGCACTCGCACTGTACAACGCGACACTGATACGGCGCCGATATCGCTGTCATGCATCATTCATCTGCATGCGGTGGGGTCCAGGTCAGGGTCAATCGCCATCGGAACTTTGGGTTGGTTGACGATATTGATTGCTGGCGCCCATGCTTTTGTTGCGGTTGTATGCATCGTACCCTACACCCGCAAAATTATAGTGCCTTCAACCGCCGATGCCTTTGAGCTCGCGCGCGAGTGTGGAGAGGGCTCCGATGATTCAAGGGAAAAAACGCGCAGAACATTTCTGGCGCGTAAGGATGGAATAACCACTGCATAGATGCAGGAACCGAAGCCTGTTTTGCGAGCAATCTGGCCCTGTGCGAGTATGTATGAGTTCAAGCCATGTTGACCGCATGTTGGATACATCCAACAATCAAGATACATAATGATCATTGGCTGGCTAGATACATACCAGTGTAGGTCAGTGTAGGTATGCCATATGTAGAGTTGTCAGCAATTCCCGCTTCATGAACCAATTGCTGCAGTGCTCGTCACGAGACTGGAAACACCTGCGATGTCGGGCTCCGTCCGAGCCCGCTAGGAAGTCCAGAACCCATGCCATGGTACAACCACTATGCTCATAGAGTTGTGGGGCTGCTAGAGTGTGGGATTCCAGGGCCATGAGCTGAGGAATGTAGAGTCAAATATGCGGAATATTCTCTTTCGAACCGCCGTCAGTGTTGATGGACCGCACAGCATGCTCAGGATCGTAACGCTTGCTGCGAGTCAACCAGATCGCTTGTCTGGCGCCGGGAGAGCGCCGCCAGAAGATCGCGACATGCACCACCAGAAGTGAGTGCGGCGCAATGACGCTTCTCCAGCGGTTGCAATCGGCTCTTCTGTTGGTAAATAGTCTATGTGATGAGAGAACCCACAAGAGGTGAAAGTCCTCGGTCCCACATAAACATTTCCTCTTCCTCCTCATAACTCGTCAGGCGATACATATACCCGTGCTTCGTCAGGGTCCCGGAAAAATAAAGAAAAACCCCCAAAACGCATGTTGATTGGTCTGTGCAGTGCAGGGTCTCGCATGTTTCCGCATGTCGATCATCAGGGCCATGATGAGGTCCTCTGATCTGATCGGATCAGTCTGTCTGTTGGCGATTCTGGTTGGGTAGAGTCGTAGGTATGGTACTCTACCTGTTTTTCGTCGTTTGACAGTGGGGAGACGTGGGGTCGAGAAGTGGGGTCTATTATATCTGCGGATGGCTTGAGGAAAGGATATCACTTCTTTCTCCACGAACTAGGCATGCCCAATGACTGCGATGGCATGACAGCCAGCAACTCACTCCAACGCTGGTTCGTTTTCTATAACCCCGTCGTATTAGTGCTCCACCAGTATCACCCACACATGCCTTCGCCCCCCGCAACAAGCTCAATATCCCAGATCCGGAAAAAACGGCACTCTCCGAAGCGGTGTTGTTGTTGGTGATAGTGGCGTTCTAGCGACCGCACGAGCCGGCTCGGCAAACGCTTGTTACAACGTTTTGAGTGGGTGAGGTCGATTCCATTCATGTTGGCGGTGTGAGTGGTGGTGACGGGTTGTTTGTACAAGGTGTGGGGTTGTCGTAGGGTGTAGGTGTGTGGTAGTGGATTTGATGGAGGAGGAGCGAGCAGGTTCGTTGAGATTGGTTAGACAGGGGCTGGTGAGTTGAGGAGGACTAGGAAGTTGATTGGTTCGGGACTCTGAAGCTGGTGGTTGAGTTGATGAGGTTGGGGGCGGCAAGAGGCTCGTGAAGTGAGGAACATGGGGTCTCGGGCTTTGGGTCGATGCGTGATAGGTCATGAATTGGTGTTACTGTTCACCAGAAGCGATTGGGAAATTGGTAGAAATATGGGTGTTACAGTAATACGTCAGTACAGCGAGTGAAGGAGTTGACTATAGTAGCAGTCAAGGGTTTGATTGTGATTGATTGTTGATTGAATTCATTTTTGCGCATGCGTCCCGTTGGGATATGGCGCAACCAACTACGTACACTCATCCTCCTCACCCCCTCCCCGTTGATTCATTTCCTTCTCTTTTCCAGAAGCATTGATTCGTCCACTTTCAACCCTTATTCTCGCCATCCCTTCGCGTTGGCTAGGAATGCCATTTGAGTTGAGCTCCAGTTCATACAACTGGGCTCTTCTCTCTCCTCTTTCGGTTCTTTATGATGAATGCCCCTCACTCCCCATCTTCGCCCCGCTCCGCCATCTCCATCTACCCCATCGGCACCACCAGAACTTTTCCCTCTCCGCTCTCTTGATTCTTTTCAGGTAAAGCAGGCAAGGGCAGCGCTAAGATTTTTCCTGGCTGATAAAAGTCAATATGTGGATTCATATACCAACTGTCTTCGGTAGTATAGTGGTTAGTATTCCCGCCTGTCATCCGACTGTCCGCGGGCGACCGGGGTTCAATTCCCCGCCGAAGAGAGACATATTTTTTTTTCCACATCTCCGACCTATCTCATCACTCGATCAACCAAGTTGTCTTACCGCGTTTTTTTCCTTCCTCCTATCTCGTCGTAGGTTTCAGCCTATTCTATCGCCTCCGCTCTTTTCCTTCCATTCTCTTCCTATCTCAAATCCCAATCTCCCCCCACCCACGGGTCCATCCCCGATCTCCACAGCTCCCAACTTGAAGCACAAACATACTGGTAACATGAGATAATGGGTTCTCTCATCTCGCATTCAAAAACACACTCAGTCTCTCGATTTCCATCTTGAACATTTATCAACTGCAGCTGCCGTAGATACTACTCTCTGGGTATAGTACATCCGAATCTCACATGTGAGAGTAAACAGAAGCCAACCCACTTGTTCCAAGTTCAAGTGCAAGTTCGAGTCCCCCCTGGTTGGTCGGAGCCACAATCTCACCTCCCCCCCCCCCGCCCGCTTCCCTCGAGTTCTCTTCCCTTATGTTCTCTTCCCTTATGTTCCCTTGCTCTCATCCGCCAGCATCAAGCTTCACGATTCATCACGATTCACGCAGCGCCAAAAAGTTCCACCCGGTACAGGGTGTTCTTGAAAGCTCCACGGGATACCACGAGATGCTGCGAGATGCTGCAACATGAACTTGAACTTGCTCGCGTCACGTCGAGCTGTCGATGGAAGGAAAAGGAAGAGAATCGCGAAGTGGGCCCGGGGGAAGGGGGTATAAAATATCCCATCCCCCACTGTGAGATGTTCTGGATTTTGATGAGGCGGGTTTGAACTGGAGGCACTTGATTCGAAGATCACTATCGACGCAAGGACACGGAGATGAGAAATTGGTGGAGGATAGGATATTCTACGCCAGGGCCAGCACCAGAAGCAGCAATGGGAGTAGGAGCAGAAGTGAGAGGAGGTGAGTTGGAGTGAAGTGAGGAAAAGTGATGTGAAGTGAAGTGAGTTCCCTTCCCCTCCGCTCCGAGTCTCCACCTTAGGAACGAGGCCACCGCCGTTGAAGATCCATATCAAAATCAACACCATCACTCCTAGCCACCAACACACAAACTACCCGGACTCACAGCTCCCACACCACCACCGCGCTCACGAATCGAATCGAATCCATACCGCAAGCCTCAACCCCGAAAACTCCCACCATGCCTCCCGCACCCCCGCGAACAACCGAATTCACGACCCCTGCGGTCGCAGCCCAGATCCGCGAGCTGCTGACCGAGTTACGCTCTAACGGCCCGTAAGCCCCCATTATCCCCTCCCTCCTACCCCATTATCCCCTCCCTCCTACCCCATTACCCCCTCCCCCGCCCCCTTCTTCCCCCGAAAGCTGACACAATATCAACCAATACCAGCACCTACCCCTTCCCTACCACCCCCTCCCCCTCCCTCCTCCTGCACATAACCTACCGCCACTTCCAACCACTAACCTACACCCTCCACCGCCGCGTTCTCGCGCCGTTCAACGCGTACTACTCGCTGCCAGATGTTACGGTGGTGTCGCCGGGAACGCATTCGGTGCGCGCGGTGAGGGATCTGATTGCATTGTTGTATGAGTGGAGGTTGCCCGGGGTGGGGTTTGATGCGGGTGTTGATATGAGCTACCGACGGAGGGGTGGGCGGGAGGGGGAGGACGAGGGGGATGGTAATGGCAATGGAGGGGGTAATGGGGAGACCGGGAAGGGGAATTGGGATGGGGTGAAAGAGAGGGGGGAGGTTTTTAAGCGCTACGCGGAGATGGCGTATTTGGCGGGGTGTATGGGGCTCGGGAGGGTGGTAGAGGTGGCGATGGGGGTGATGGTAGTGGTGATGACGAGGATGATGGCGGAGGGGATGGCGGTGGTGAGGATGGGGATGGGGTCGCCAGGAGCAGCAGTGGCGGTATCTTCGACTCCAGGAGTATCAACACCAACCCCAACACCATCGACAACATCTCCCTCCGCCTCCGCCTTCTACTCCCACTCCCTCATCACGCTCCTTGAACTCGTCTTCCTCTCCCCCCCTTCCCTCCCCATCCCCCTCCGCGTGCAAACCGCCCTAACCCGCTATCTCCACACCCACACACCCAGTACAACGCTGCACCCCCTCCTCCGCGCCTACCCCCGCTTCGCGTGTATCCTCGGCCGCCTCAACCTCGTGTCGCCGATGGAACTGTATGAGCGCGGGATTTTGCATGTATTGGATGATGCGGCGACGGTGGATGCGGCGGAGGAGGAGAGGAGGAGGAGGGAAGAGTGGGAGAGGAGGGAGAGGAGGGGGTGGGAGTGGAGGGAGAGGATAGGGGGAGAGAGGTATTTGTGTGGGAGAAAAATGGGCGGTGGGTATTGGCTTTTTGTTGCTGGGGAGGGAGCGCTGACGAGAGGTGCAGGGGTGTAGGTATTGACCTGGAGATCCAGGAGGAGGGGGAAGAAGGAGATGGAGGGGAGGGGCAGGAGAGGGAGGGGAGGTGAAAAGGTGACACAATACGAAGCACGGCGTGGTACGGCGGCTTACAATACCGGTAAGACGAAAACGAGAGGAAAATCGGCAAAGAAACGACAAAAAAAGAAAACCCCGCCAACAACGGAGCTAACTGAATCACCTGAACTACGTGGTGCTGATACACATTCCAGATGGTCGGACACGGGTTTTAACTCTACTAACTTTTATGACGCTGCTAAATCACCGCAAAGTACAGCATCGGATTCCAGTGACGAAGATAACCATCGTCGCAACCGGAAAGTTCTGCAGGCCAGCCCTAATCTTTACTTGTTCTGGAAACGAACGTCGGAGAAGTAATACTGATCTCGGCGCGACGAAGAGTAATGTTGTTATACGAAACAACGAAATACTGGGCGATAGTGAGGCGAATGATAAAGTTGGAACCGATACCATAATGCGAGATAACAATGATTTAATCGAGAGAAGGATACCGAGGAGCATGAAGCTGCGGGGAAGTGCATTGAAGCTGAAAGGAAAAAAGTCGAGGTTGGTGCGGGAGTTGGCAGACCTTAATCCCGCGGGACGATTGGGGAGAGCATTCTGGACGCCGTGATAGTGAGAGAATAATACATACATATGATTATTGCACAAACATGATTGGCATTCATCCATCTTCCATTCACGCGTCGTCACGTTTCACTGCATGCGTCACCACGCGACATCCCTGCTCACGTCGAACCTCACTCCAACGACGGCGACGAACTACCACGACATTGCTCGTTCCTATCCTTCACCACCCCACCACCGGCAACCCTCATTCTGGGGAACGAGCGGGCCACCACACTCACAATCATTCTTCCACGCCAACGCCACTGGGAAAACCTTTTCTTTCCCGCTCCCTCCCCTCCTGACCGGCATCCTCCTCCTCTTCATCCTTCTCCTCTTTATCTTCCTCCTCTTCCTCCTCCTCCTCCTCCGAGGAATCCACCACCCCTTTTGCCGCCTCCATGGCCAACCATTTCCCCCCCTATTCTTTCAACAACCCGCCTCCCAGCAACCTTCCCGCCTCCTCAACTTCCCGCCCCTCCCATCCGTCTCTCCCCCCTCTCCCTGGAGGCCCCGTCTTTCCGGACGTCTTCCACCACCGCCAACAGCAACAACGCGTACCCCCGCACCAGCTGGACCTACACAATCAGAACCACGAGCATTACTATCCGATCCCTCCTGTGGGCCGAAACCTCCCCAGCATGGCATCCATGGAGCCCCGCCACAGCGGTGGTAACGCAGGCAGGAACAGCCACCACAGGTCCCTGAACCATGGGACCTCATATTCCCAGCCCTGGGCAAACAACAACAACAACAACAACAACAACAACAACAACAACAACAACAACAACAACAACGGGAACGGTCCCATGTTTGGTGCTGATCGCGGCAATATCAATTTCATGCCCAGCGCCGGTCGAGGAGGAATAACGCCCGCGCCGCCAATGTCAAGTTTCTATGCATCCCCTCCCGCCGGTTTTGGGCGTGGTGCTGGTGCTGGCCGTGTTCAAGGAGCTCCCTCTTCCCCCTTCTCCTCCTCGCCCGCGGACTGGATGATGGGCGTCAACAGACCCTACACCCACAGCCTCAACCCGCAACGTCCTGGATCATCAGCGCCATCAACAAATAACGCGTTCCAGCTCCCTCCTCCTACCCCTCGTTTCCCCCAACCCCAACAAACCCAACACTACCAGTCCCATCAACAGCTCCAACCCCCTTTCCCTCAACACCGCACCCCCTTCATCCCCCGTCTCTTCCCGCCCGCTTCCCCGCCATTCGCAAACTCCCCCGGCCCCGCATCCTCCTCGCCGTTCTCCTCACTCTCCTCACTCCGCGACTCCTCCTCCGACGGCGGCGCCGACGACGAAGCCCAAGAAGACGATTTCCGGAGCTACAACGAGTACCGCGCCGCCTACAACAGTGATCCGAACCGCCAGTTTCGCCGTACTACTATGCCGCCGGTTACGAGGACGCAGAGGAGTGCGGATGTGGACCAGAACACGGGTGCGCGTCCCGGGATGGCGATTGATCTTACGGGGAGCTCACCTATGATGGGACATGCTGCTCGCCGCGGTGGGAATGCTGCTGCTGGTGGTTCGAATACTGGTGCTGCAGCGGGGAATAGGTCTACACACCAGCAACAGGACGGTGGGGGGAGGAGACGTAAACGGCGCCGCCGCGGGAGGGGCAACGACGACGACGATGAAGACAATGAAGAGCAAGATTCTGCTGGTGGCGCTGCTGGTCGTGCTGGTACTGGTGGTGCCGCGGCCGGTGGAAGACCGGTCATCGATTTATCCTCTGCGAGTGACGCGTCGTCTGTTTCCTTTGACGATGACTATGACGATGAGGACGACGACGATAACGATGACGATGACGATGACGATGAAGATGATGATCAAGACGATGACGACGACGACGACGACGACGACCTCATCCTTCCCGATACCAACCTGCAGACCACCACCACCCACAACCCCACCATCTCCGCGTCCAACTCCAAAGGCAAATCCAAAACCCCCGTAATCGACCTCCTCGCCCTCGAAGCCGCCGAAGAAGCCCTCGCAACAAAAATGCGTGAGCAAGCCGTCCTCCAAGCCCGCGAGGAAGCCGCGAAACCCAAGAAGCTCGCAGGAATGGCGTGTGTGATTTGTATGGAGGATAGAATGAAGGATGTTAGTGTTACGCCGTGTGGTGAGTTTATTCATTCCCCCCCATATTTCCCCGTTTTGCTCCCGGTTCCCCCCGTTTTCCCTAATCCCCTCCCTTCGGGCCTTTGTCGTTTTTTGCATTGCATCCACGCTTAGCAGCTGAGAGAGAGAGAGAGAACATGCTGATGCTGACATACACCTCCCCCGCTCTCACCAGGTCACACATTCTGCCACCAATGCCTTTGGGGCGCGATAAAAACAAGCCAGCAGCAGCAAGCTCAGGAACAACAGAATCAGAATCAGAACAACCGCCGACAACGTGCCCCAGCGGGTAGGTGTCCGGTTTGTAGGGGCCGCGTTGCGATGAAGGATGTAATTGTGCTCGAGATTAAACGCGGCGTGAAGCCGAGGGTGAGGGCAAAGATAGAGGAGGAGTAGGGGCTGGGGAGGGGGGGAGTGAGGTGGGAGTGAGGCGGGGGTGAGGGGAGAAAAAAAAGAAAAAGAAAAAAAAAAAAACCGAAAAAAAAAAACAACCAGAAAAAAAGGAGTGTTGGGCTAGCTGGTTGAGATTTGCGGTTTCGGTTTCGGTTTCGGTTTATTTCTTTTTCCTGCTTTTTCCTGCTTCTCTTGTTTCATGTTTCTCTATTTTTTTGTTTCTCTGTTTCCGTTTTGTTTTTTTGTTTTTTTCTTGTTCTTGCGTTCCTTGACATACCACGCGGCGTTGCGGACTGCTCGTTACTTACTTACTGATGCTCGGGTCACGGTGGTGTTACGATTTCTAGGGTGTTCAAGTTGCTACTACTGACTCGGATACGGTGGTTATGGTGGTGTTACGGTCACGGTGGTGCTAGGGCGTTACGATTTGTTGCGATTTTTGCAATCATGACTACTGGTATGGCGTTGCTGTTTCTTGCTGGGCTGAGGTGTTGTCAGGGGTGTTGTCACTGTCGCGGTGTTGGTTGGTTGGGTGGTTGCTGCTGTTTGCTACTATTGCTCTTACTTTCGCTCTTACTGGGGGATTTCTGCGGCGTGGCTGTATCATCTTGCTCTTACTATTGTTACTATTGTTACTATTGTTACTATTGCTACTTCTTGCTTGCGTGTTGGGTCGGAATTAGGATACGGATTAGGATCGGAAGCATACTTTGGAGGATCTACATGTGATTCCATGCTACTGGATACTGGATGATAGTTACGTTACGTTACGTTACTTTACTTTACTTTACTTGTACGTTATTCTGTACGTTACTGTACGGCGCAGACACTGCAGGCATTACAATACAATACGATACAGACGATAAATACTCTCAGAACACTACCCTCAGACCACTACCGTGAGTCTACTCCCCTCATCCCCTCCCCTCCTCCTCTACCGCCATTGCAGCAACGCCATATCATCTTTCCACCTTGAATCCTCTCAGTTCCACTCGTCCCAAGGTCAATTTAGGTCCTAATATTCTACTACTATACCAGGGGTGAGGGTGGGTTGAAGGTTACAGAATTGAAAATACCTAGGGTGAGGGGGCGGTCGGAGTCTCGGATGCCACGTCGCAGATGGTGGGTTGTAAATCGTAGTGTTTCTGGGATGCGGCAACGGCGGCTGGGGGCGGAGTAGAGTGCGTTCAAGTTATTACTACTGCTACTATGCAACGGAGAACAGTGTCCCGAAAAGCCACAGAGTCTGAGTATCGACGTGCTACATAAATCATTCAGCCGATAGGGTCTATGAGTGATGGAATGGGATATTTTAGGGTATTAATGACTGGGTGGCTCGAAAAGTAGTGGGACATGAATGTGCAATACTGGCTTCACGAAGAACCACCCGTGTGATGAGGGTGTTTCTTTATCAGTCATAGGAAGGTGTGCAGTGAGTGAGTAAAGCTAAAGATTCAAGTGCCCATGTCCATTTATTAAGACAACACTACATGGGGGGTCCGCGGTCCGCTTATATTACACCTTTGCTCTCTGCTGAAACCGCGACGACAAAATCTGTAAGGAAATTTAAAGTCGCCTCCCTAACTCAGCCCAATGAAACTCTTTGTCACCTTCCATCCCAGAGTGCCCGACAACATCACAATACCGTATTGCGAAATCATCCGCTATGCATGTGAGGTAGATTGTCTGAACTGAATATCAGTAAACGACAAAAAACGACTAGAGACGGGGATATAAGTATGCTCACTTTGGTTTCATCGAACTCAGGTATTCCATCCTTTGACACCAATTCAAGGATTGTGAGGATGACATGTCCGACGAACTGTCCACACCGGATATGTTTTCTGGCCTGCTGTTATGCTTCGGGAAACTGATAATCGGCCGAGGAGGGCCAGGAGGATGAAGAAGTCTAAGCCTGAAATATGACAGAAGCTGGGAAAGCGCATAGATTTGATTGCCTACCGAAATAGTGTGAGAGCGAGAAGCGCCAGGAGCGGGACGATACGAACTGTGGTGGGAGCTGACAATGCAGACTATGATCCTTGGAATCGCCGAGACGCAAACTGTAACCGGAATCTGCTGCGTCTCGACCGACAATCCAGTTCGGAGCCCATCACTATGACCATCGGTGTCCGTTTTCCAGCATTTGGGAAGATCTTCCAGGTTGGTTACTGCAAGGATGTCACCGTCGTCCATCGGCGCGGGTAGTGAGTTCGAGTCCGTTGCAAGTTCCTGAAGGTGCCGAGTGGAAATCCTGCTCAAGCGGGCTGAGAGCTGGTGGTTCACTGTCGATATGTGTAAACGGAGGCTGCTGGCTGACATAGGAGTACGTGAACATGATTTGGAGTCCTAAGAAAGATGGAAAAGAAGACAATGTGTTGTAGACAGCGAGAATGAGGAGAGATCGAGCGGATGAAAATGATGTGGAAGGGGGAGGAAAGTTTGTTCAGAGGTGAAACAGCGGAGCACTTGGAGGTCGGCGATGGATAACTAATCGATCTCACTGGCCACCCGTTGTGTTGGTGATCAGGAGCGAGAAAAGATCAGATTGACGAGACCAACTTGCTGGGGCGAGAGGACCCGCGACGAACAAGATCTCTGGCTTCGTCTCGATGTCTTTTATCGATTGATTGATTGATTGATATCATTTAAGCGCATGCGTCCCTTTGGGATATGGCGCGTCATCTACTCTACCGCTTCCACTCTCCCCCTCCCCTTTTTTTTTTTTAGTTCTGCTTCTTACAGGCCTTCTGAATACATGGAAATTCGTCCACAGTCAACCCTATTTCTCGCCGACCCTTCACGCTGGCGATGGCCGGCTTTTGAGTTGTGCTAGCGGGCTGCTAAGCACGTTCTCTCCTCTTCCTTTCCAACGTCTCTTATCGATTGATTGATTGATTGTAATCATTTAAGCGCATGTGTCCCTTTGGGATATGGCGCGAGAACTAACATACAAACGTCCCCTTTCCGCAGCATCATACTGCATCTATTCAAGCTCTGTTTCATCCGTTTTCAACCATTTTCTCGCCGGCCTTGCCGCCTCTACAGTGGCCGCCTTTTGAGCTGTACGCTTGCTGCGTACTTAGACTCTCCTATATCCTCCAATTATCTCTTCTTTGGCGTTATGCATATGTATCCTCCTCCCCCGTTACCCACTCTCTGCCTCCTCTTCTTCCCATCCCCATTCCTCGTACTCCCGCTCGTCTCTGGCTCGGTCCTCTTCTTCTGTTGTTGATCTACCCACAAGCGTTTCTTCGATGAATGTAAGGATCGCTGAGGTGGCCCTGGGTTCCGCGAAGATTGTCGACAACGCGTGCGTCTTCATAAACCCTTCTTTCTTCAGCGTGTTCCAGAGCCCCTCTTGCTCCCTTTTCCATGTTCTACACTCCTTGAACAGGTGGTCGCGGGTCTGACGGGGTCCGTCGCACCACCAGCATTCGTCGCTGTCTCTTTTTCCTATCGATTTTAGGTAGACCGCTGTGACTGCGCGGTCTGCCACAAACCTGTAGTATTGCAGAGCGACTTTTTTCCGAGCTTTTGCAGCTGTTGGGTCCGCTTTGGTAGACTTCCTGAGCTTGTACCGCTGGGGATAGTACTTCTGGCACTTCTCCCCAAACCACTGCTTCTCTTCTTGGTGTCTGGCTTCGTTGATCAGCCGGCTGATATGGGCTAATGAGGGTTTCCGGGTCCGTCGATAATTCGGGTTACGGGTGGCAGCTTCTTTTGCTGCTTTGTCTGCTGTATCATTACCTATAATGTCTTGATGGCCGGGTACCCAGTGCAGATGCACGTCCACTCCTCTATTGCTTAGTTCTGCGTAGCTTTTCCGGATCTCGTTGGCCATTTCTTGTCCCGGCCCTGGGTCCAATGACGTGATTCTTTCCAGCGCAAATTTGGAGTCTGTGAAGATCCGTATTTCGTCCGGCCTTGCGCTTGGTGACATGGTTTTCAGGGTCGCCGCGATTGCGAATAGCTCGGCGTCGATGGCTTCCTGATTCCTTCCTAATGTCCAGCCATAGGTTTTCCAGGCCCCGTCTGCGTCACGCCATGCCGCTGCTGCCCCGGTGTCTCCTTCCCGGTTCTTTGATCCGTCTGTCCAGAAAACTTCCACCAGTCTTTGGTCGGGGACAAGGGGTCTGAGCTCGTATACATATGCGGTTCTTATAGCCTTCTCACGTTCTTCGATATGTATTGAGCTATGAGGTACCGGTTTGGCGGTATGTAACGTCTCTTATCCGCTTCCAGAATTACTTGAAAGTTATAAAATGCTATTAAAAATTGATACCATAAAATCTTCGGTAGTATAGTGGTTAGTATTCCCGCCTGTCATTAAGACTGTTCGCGGGCGACCGGGGTTCAATTCCCCGCCGAAGAGTCTTTTTTAATCTTTTCGTGGCAATACCTTTTTTTTTTTTTTTTTTTTTTTTTTTTTTTTTTTTTCTCCTCGGCATCACTCGTCAGAAATCCACAGAAATCCACCGGTTGCTCCTGCTTGTTCCTTCCGTTCACCCTGCAACAACCTCAGCCCTGCTCCCTCCGCTTCGCCACGCTGCTTCATTTCCACCACTGCCCAACCCATCATCGAGAATTGGACAACCACAGCAGCTGAGATGACTTCTCACGTCTGTTCTTCATCATCCGGTTATCGCGACTCGCTGTTTCTCCAACCATGATGATCTGACCGATTGCTGAGCGTCCGAGGTAGTACCAGTAGACGTGTTAGCCAACGCAGGGTACGAACTGCATCGAAGTGTTCCTGAGTCGCTGTGCCACCTGTTTGCATCTCTCCTGTTGGTCGTCATCTCAATTGTTGATATTGTCGGAGTTTCGCCGCGCCGGACCAGCCATATATGCGGTCAGCCGCTATCAAGAGCCCTCTCCCATCTGATGAAGCTGATGTGGTTAGATAGTAGCAGGAAAGAGTCAGATTTGTCCTCAGCGAAAAAATCATGAAAGATTCAGAATAGTCTGGCTGGCAACACGTGATACCATCCTAGCTTTTCACCCTTACCGCTTCCCACGTCTCAAAATGGAGCCTCCGATATCCGCTGGTTAAGCATGTTGCATGGCGTGTAGACGGGGTCATCTAGAAACTACCGTTTGTTGCTCAGTGTTATACGACGGGGCATACTCAATTTATTTCACACACCAAATATGTTGTGCTATTTAAGAAATGTACCATGATGTGACACGAATGGAGTGAAATTTGATCAACTATCTACCTTCTCGCTTCTAACAATCATGGTTCTGTCTACAATTTTCTAACAGTACCAAAACCGAGACTATCTAATCCCCAACACCCTCCTACTTCAACTCCAAACGCGGGACTACAGCCCATGAAGCCGAATCCCGTGGCCTTCCCCCTCGCCCGAGAAACACGGCGATCGGAGACAGGTTTGTCGTTTACATGATACTACACCCCCAAACTCTCTCCTGCGCCTGCTCCTGCGTCTGCGCACTACCGGTACACTGTCCCTTCGGCCACTCAGGATTCTGCTGCCTCAATAACTCCTCTTCTCGCGCCCTCTCCTTCTCAACTTCTTCCCTCTTCTCCTGCTCCTCTTGCTGCGCCCTCAATCTGTCTTTTTCTTCTTCACACCTTGCTATATCAGCTTCTTGTACCCTCGCCCTCGCTTGTTCTTCCGCCCTCGCCCACTCGGCGTCAAACTGTACCCTCCTCCTCATTTCCTGCTCTTCTCGCGCCCTCACCACCCTCGTCTCCCGCCTCCGCCGCATCTCTCCTTCTCTCGGATCCTCCTCCACCTCCGTATCCCGCCTCACCTCCGTCTGCTGCCCCAACGCATTTCCCCTCTCCTGATCTTCATGAAGATGCAACCACGCCGCCTGAAACTCCCCCATCCATTCCCTCGTCCCGTCACACGTATCCACATGTTCGAATATGATATCCTCGTCTAACACGATTGCACAGAGCCAGCAGAAATGCGTCCCGCAGATACACGTCATGTGGTTGCAGCCGTCGTTCTTCTCAATGTCTATGTGACACATAGGGCACGGTTTGATCCCGTGCTTGCGCTTCCAGAGCTCCGTTTTTTCGGTCTCTGGGAGCTGGTTTTCTACGCACGTTTGTGTCGGGTGCGTTGCGGTCCGGCAGGTCGGGCAGTGGGTTAGGAGGCATTGGGGGCAGGTTCGGGAGGGGCGTGAGTCTGAGGTTGAGGTAGTCGTGGGAGTGGTGGGGAAGATGCTGGAGCAGTCCGGTGTCGGGCAGTAGTAGAATTCGCCCAGGTGGGTTTGGATATACCCTGTGAGAGCAGATTCGTGGACGGTGCTCAGCTCTTCTGTGGTAAGAATGCTTCGGACGAGAGTGAGTGGGAGCGGTTCTTCGCAAGTGATGGATTTTGACTCGGGATCAGAGAGGCTTCCGATACACCGGATAGGGAAGTGGCGGGTTTCGATGACGTTTAGGAGGAGGTTGTGGAGGCATGCTTTGCAGTACCAGTGGTTACAGTCGGTTTGGACTGGGTTTTCGGCTTTACAGGGACAAACTGCGCAGTTGGCGCCAGTGGGTGATGTGATGGTGTTCTTCTCCTCGCCGCCGATGATCCGGGAGAGTTTGAAGACTTCCTGGCTGGTGCAATGTACGGTGACTGCTTCCTGGCCTGCAACAAAGTCGACCTTGTCCTCTCCATACAGTTCCCGGATCGCCTCGACACGCTCAGCGATGGTGTCTTCCGTTATACCATCTGGCAGCCTGAACCTCACGGGGGCCCTCAGCGAATCCAGAAAAGACTGATACGCCTCCAACAGCGACGCCCTCGCATCTCTACACTTCTCCTGAGCCCCGAAAATGGCAATAGTACGACTGCGATGGTCACAGCGCACATGTACGCCCACCTGTGCCGCCGCCTTCGCCAACCATTTTTTCCCAGAATTGGAATTGAGGTTCGAATCCCATACTGCGTGGCCTTCATCATTGCATACCACTGACCCACGACACAGCTTTTTGAGCTCCAAGTTTGCAGTCGCTACAGCAACTCTATCTGATCCAGAGATGCTGACCCAACGTGGGTATCGTCCATGGCCGCGCTCTTTCAACTCGAGTGGCTGCTCACTCTGGTTCACGATCCGCTGTATATCCGTCGAAACAACGTGATATATCTCCGCCGGGACGCGATGTTTAGTCGTAAACACTAGCTTCAAATTCAGCGTATCATTCCCGAGAAACTCATGTCTCGCATTCCTCAGCTCACGATACAGCGTCTCGGCAACCCCCGAATCCCGAAACGTCACCACTGCTCTCTGGAGTTGATTATCCCGTCTCGAAATCACCTTGAAATCAACCTCCACCCCGCTTCCATGCTGCTCAAAGAGACTCTTGATCATCGTCTGCACCTCCGCCTGCGGCTCCGTGTACCGCGGAGGATATATCCTCGTCGTATGCTCCGGAAAACACTCAAACTCGACGCCAATCGTCTCGAGCCTGAGGCCGGTGACGCGGACAGGGTATTGTGTCGCCCCGCGATACTCCCGCCGCGGGAGGAGCTTATAGCGAGGACGAGCGCCGCGGATTCGCGGGGCAGCTCGCACCGCGGCTTCGGCGTCTTCTTGTGTGCGGAAGTTGAGCATTGCGAGCTTGCCCGGGAGGAACCAGGAACAGAAAATTTTGATAGTGTCCGTGTCGTCGATGTTGGGCGTGAGGAGCGTGCAGCTGAGCGTGCAGCTGAGCGTGCAGGTTGCGTTGTAGAGGTGGTTGTGGAGACAGGTGACCGCTTGATGGGCTTCGAAGGGCTCGCAGAAGCGGATGGTTGCTTTGACGGTGTCGTTGTTGGTGTCGTTATTGTTGTTATTGTTGGTGTTGGTGTTGGTGTTGTTATCGTCATCGTTGTCGGAGCTGTGCAACACCTGGATATACCGCTCCTGAAGAATAATCTCCGTCATCGTATGCACCAGCTGCCGAACCTCAGTAACTGACGTCCCTGTCGGAAGATTACCCAAGAGCACAGTCGACGTCATATGAAATATAGGCGTGATACTAGTGACACCATACCCCGCGCCAAAAAGAACCGACACAGTTCCATCTCCCAGTGTCCGCCGCTCTAAGTCCTGTTCCTTGGTCTCAAACGTAGTTTCATCATCCTGGTTGTGCGGCATGTGTTCCGTAATCTCGGCCTCGGGTTGTGGAGTAGTCACGGTGCTGGTAGCAATATTGGCCTCTGAGCTTGCTTCCGGACCTTCATCAATCTAGTAGAATCAGCATCAACATATCAAGGACCCGTCGTGTTCTTATTAACCTGGAACATACCATTCTACCCTCAGGCTCCCACCATCTCCAGCCCCTTCTCAAGCCCCTCCTACGGCCTCCTTCAGTGTTCCCGTCTCCAGTTCTATCTCTACCTCTACCTCTACCTCTACCTCTACCTCTCCCGAGTCCAAGTCCGCGTGCTGGACGCCTCGCACCCAGTGTCGGCGATTCGTCTTCGGGGTTGTCGACGTGCCGGAATTTGCAGGCGGCGCCGTAGTGGCAGGTGTTGCCGGTGGAGGGGGAGTGGTAGCGGCAGATGTTGTGGTGGTGCGGGCGAGACGACATGGTTGTGGTGAGAGCGGGGGGTGGGGTTGATGTTGAAGATATTTCTGATAATGATGAAGTTACTGAAGCTGCTGAAGCTCCTGACGGCGAGCTTGAAGCTGGTGGCGCTGCTTCACGTCGTCTGGGTGGCTGGTAGTGAGCTGTAGTAAGCTATAGTATAGTTACCAGTAGTATCGGAGTTTAAGCCGTAACGTTCAGGGCGTGAGAACTGCAGGTGTGGTGTAGAGAAGAACCAGGAAACCTGCCAGGGGAAACAGGTGAGGGGAACCTGAACACCGGAAGTTCCTAGAACAAACAAAAAAAAGAAAGAAAAAAAGGGTTGCGGTGTTATACTATAGGTAGTCTGGCCCCACGGGAAACGTGTGTAAGTTTCCTCACATTTCGTTGTTGTTGAAGTGTGCTGTGTGGAATGTAACACATTGCAACCGTGCGCACACGCCCGCCACAGAGAGAGGAGGGGTGAAGCGGTGGTCTTTGCGGCTGGAGACGACTTGGAGGTTGCCTGCAGTGGGTCTGCTTCATCATCCTCAGACTCGGAGACATGGCGAAGAAGGTATCTATGGTAATAGATACCGACAGGTGTGTAAGAGTTGGACTGTACGGTAGAGATGGAGGATGGAAACCAGTGCCATGTAATGAGCGCCCGACATAAGCCTATCACGTGACAATTGGTATCCAGTTCTATGTACAGCCTCAAGCGCCTTACCCTCACACAACATATCCAGGAAAGTTCCCCGTCCCCCAAAAGTCCCGCGCAATCTTTGTAAGCTGCAAAACAAGTATACCACCATCTTCGGTAGTATAGTTTACGTATGCTGTCAGAGCATTCTCTCGCCCCCTGCAAGCCGCCCGCTAAACCCTGCAACCTCGCTGTAGAAGGCATTCATCCTGATCCTCAGGACAGTGACTATGGCTTGCAGCTCTTTTCTGCCTACTCTAGCGATAGCAACGCGGCTCTACTAGACGCTGCAGCGTAGTTGGCTCCATTTCACGACATCACTAGAGCGCCCACCAAACCAGTTAATATTCAAGATGGCCCGGAAACAGTAAGGCTTTCTATTGACCAGCACTTTTACGGCTTCACACCGCTAAATGACCCTGAAAAGAATATAATCGCGGAGTCAGTTTCTGTATATCATGTTTTAACAGTAGTGCTAACGTACAGGTGTACAGTGTAATTGCGGTTGGACATGCGCTGGGCTCTTTGAGGAATCGCGAATCTGCTCGCAAGCGACTGACATCCAACCGGTGACATCCACTCGAAAATCATCCGCTCTTCCAAATAGAAGATATCTCTTTGTCGAAACGGATGCACATGGCTCTAAAACATTTCTTCATTAGAGCTTGAGTTTTTCTCACGAGGTGATATTTTAGTATGTATGCCCCAGGATGGATTTTGTTTTTAAGGTCCCCATATCGACTCCCGATACAGCTCAATTACCTGTTCACGGCCAACTACTGTATCCTCTGAATCATACGACTCAGTATCACTACAGCTTTGGTTATTTTATCCAACTTGGGCCTAAATATGGGGCTTCATCAGTATGATTACATCTTTGCCATAGGAATGCTGTTTTCATTCCTCGATACATGGGAAACTGGTGCTAATGATGTTGCGGACGCGTATGCCATTCATCCCTCATCACACGGAGGAAGGAACCGATTACTAACCTGGATGTATCAGGTTTGTGACCACCATATCCGCCCACTCACTCAGTCTACCGTGCGTGATGATGCTAGCTTCCGTCTTCGAGTTCCTTGTTGGCGTTTTGGCTGTGAGCCGTGTGTCTGACACTATCAGAAACAAAATATGTTAGTTTTTTGTTTCTGGATGAATTTCAACGACCTTTACTCAGGGAGATGAAGCCTGCGTTGTCACTCATAGTGTTGTGACACGGGTGATAGCAGTCACGAGATGTCAGAGCGGGTGGGGGTTTCCGCTTTTCTTTCTTTCTTCTTCCATTTCCTCCTCTGTTTTACTCACCGCTCCGCCATCGTCGAACTTCGTTCTGTGTCACATACTGTCTTGTGGCATCTAGTCAACGTAAAACTGTTTCAGGATGACCCAGCAGTGTTGTTGTTAGCTAAGGCCTGCGCCTTGATCAGGAGCAGCGCCTGGCTCACGTTGGTCACTAAGTTTGGGATTCCTGTTTTAACCACCTTAGCCCCACCCGCATGATGAGGGCTGAGCAAATGATGATGAAGGATAGGCATTGTATTGTCGGAGCCGTTGCTGGAGTTGGCATTGCAGCGTTCGGCGGGGATGGGGCCAACTGGACCTGGTCCACTCGAGATCTCGCCCAGGTCTTCGCTTCTTGGTTCATCGCACCAGCAATTGCAGGATTTTTTGCGACCATTCTATTTCTTATAACTAAATACGCCATTCTGAAACACAAGAACTCGTTATGGCGTGGCTTGTTCCTGGTCCCAGTATACTTTGGCCTCACGCCGGCAACGCTTGTTCTATGGAAAGGGGCAGCCAATTTTAATCTGGACGACTGGAGTGCAAGCCAAATTGTGGGATGCATCTTCGGGGTTGCCGGTAGTATCGTCTTGCTTATATCAATTTTGGATTCCGTTTCTGCATCGCAAGCTGGAACTGCAGGACTGGGCGTTGAAGTGGTAAGTGTCAGATGAGGATCCTTATGTCTGGTTTTAACAGGGTTCCCAGGTACTACATTTTTCTGGGCCCACTGCTTTGGAGATGAGGGGAAGTACCGCCGGTTCCCGCTGGTGTAATAAATGTCATTGTAAGGTGCAAAATGATGAGATCCTCACAACGAACCCTGAACCTTGCTGACTCTGCTGCCCTCACTGCCTATGGAAACAAAGCACAAGAAGCCCTTAGAATAATTTTTACCTCCTGGACCTTACCTCCCAGTATGACTAGGGTTAGGGTTGCAGTTTCTTGATGTGGGTTGACATGGTTGACCCGCAGTTCAGTGTACTTGGCAACGAGGAAGTTCCAAGGCCCAAACAAACGTTACCTGTCTGCTTGTCGTCTTGATGCAGAATGCAACATATATTGAGTCTTTTCAAAATGTCTCAAGGATTGAGGGGATCGCTTGGCCTGTTCATGTTAGAATCCTATTGCCATGCCAAAAACTGCATGTCACTGCTTTTAGCTGATTGGTCCAGAGCTTGCCCGTTCCTGCCACAGCGACAATGTCAACGCCCCTGCCACCGCTTCACCTTGGCAGCAATCATCATGCATCAATCGGGCGACTGTTGCAATTACCCACCACTGATGACATTCCCAGGGTGAGATCCCGGAAGGTCGTACTCTCGCCATCGTTTAAGCTTCTTGCTGAAAACTTATCAACTGAGGTCTGTCGGATGCTTGTATACTGGCATTTCAACAATAATTTGGAGGGTTCTGCAGGGATGTCACCGCCACCAAGTAGTGACATACTGCAAAATGTTGATTGGCTGGGATATTTACGTTGGGATTTAATGACAGATGCAGTGACCTCCGCCCTACTACCTACATGGCATTCCGTGCATTGTGAAGAATTCATTCCAACCACTTTACTCCTCTCAAGACAGCGCATATGTATGCTCACAGTGATACCCGGTCTCCCTGTGACTGGTGACATCCCGCACCGTGTCTGTTCGACACGCCAGCTGCCAGCCACCTAACCTGCCTGCGACCGAACACCACGAAGCTTTCACTGGCCTCCACCGCCGCTGTCGACGTTCCTTCTGGCCATTAAGATGAGTCATAAGTATTATGTTGGTAGTACTGTGTGCATGAGGCTGACATATTCAGCTACGCTGAGCTGATGATGATGGAGACAAAAAAGGTGAGAACAGTGAGAAGAGGAAGTTAACACTCGGACGCAGCTATCAACTCCAAAAACTTTGAGAGACCAGCAACGGATGCCATTGTCAAACGTCGAATCGCGAAACTTTTCCACTACAACTGCCGCAGATGAATAATGCCGAATCATGGGATAGCAATACCGTAGAATCTCAGTTATCTCGGTGATATACCGTTGTTACGCGAGTGCTCTAAGGTGTATCAATGATCACCGATGAGGCTGTCTAACTTGCCCCCCTACAGTACGCATCATCAATCGTGCCCCTGGTCATGAGCTGATGCATAACGGCTTCCGGAATATTTGTCATCCCAACCCAGTGACATCCCCAATAACCCCTCCATAACAGCGGTCGACATCTCCACCTCCGCAAAAGATACCATCACACCTACGCACTTCAACATGAGCAGCTGCAAATCCAATTCCACCTATGATCTCGTCTCCTCCCACTACGGCAAATATGCCTCAACCGCCACCGAATCCGCTAGCGCATACAACGCGTCCGTCGCCGAATCCTTCGGTTACAGCGCTGAAGAACTGGCATCTATCCCCACCGGCTCGAATCTTGGTGTCTCGTGCGGAAACCCACTCGCGACTGCGAACCTTCAGCCCGTATCTCCTCCATCTGTGGCATCGGTTTCGACAATTACTGATAGCCTGTAGCATGAAACTCTTATCGACCTCGGCTGCGGCGGTGGTCTCGACGTCTTCCTAGCCGCCCGCAAGCTCCCCCAAGGTCGCGCAATCGGCGTCGACATGACACCCTCCATGCTCTCCTTGGCACGTAAAAACGCAGCATCCGCCAGCCCTCCCATCACCAATGTAGATTTCGTTGAGGCCAACATTACCGACATCTCACCGCTGGCGGATGGTATTGCAGATGTGATCGTCTCTAACTGTGTCATCAACCTCGTGCCGGATGAGGAAAAGCCGAAAGTCTTCCGGGAGGTTTTCCGGCTTCTAAAGAATGGTGGGAGGATGGCGGTGAGTGATATGTTGACCAGGCGGGAGATCCCTGAGGACGTTAGGGGGGATGTGGGGTTGTATATTGGGTGTGTCAGTGGTGCGAGTAGAATCGAAGAGTACGAACGATGGATGAAAGAAGCTGGATTCAAGGGTGAGTCTTGCATCAGCGCTCTCATTCAGATGTACTGCAGAGTATCCACTGACGAGCAACAGATATCGCGATCATTGATACAAAAAGCGATGTCAATGTTTACAAGGAAGGCATCATATCCTTTGACGGCGATGAGAAGGTATCGGCTGGTGGGCAGCAAACAGGTGGAGGATGCTGTGGCGGTACTACAATCGATCCTGATCAGGCCGAGCCAGCGGCAAAGGAGAGGGCGAAACGGGTTGCAAATCTGGATTTGAATGAGTTTGTGGGGTCATTTAAGATTTTTGCGGTGAAGCCGCAGGCTTAAGATAGTTTATTCGTCGCTATAGGATAAATAGTGTACTGGTACCAATGCCAGAAAAGAAGCAGCTCAAACCCTGACTACAGATTCTTGACCTGCCAATCAATTCGATTAATGTTTGTGACTCGAGCTGTATTCAATTCGAGTTACTACAACTGGGTTGAGTAGCCCACAAACTTTCATGTCGTCATTGCAGGATGATATGGAAACTGACTTACGCATGGTTCTGCGATTGGTTTTCGGACCCCTACTGCGAGTCAAAAAAGATGACACAGTTCATCTTCACCAATCGGCGAAAGACCTTCTTAGCAAACCAAAGCCGACCAACCGAGGGGGAATTTAACTACAGCATTGAATTTCATCCGCCTTATCAGAAAGCAAATCTCCAGTTTTCCATTCGCTGTTTAACGTATTCCTCCTTTGACGAATTTGAAATCGGGCCCGCTGATGTCACGCGGTGGAGGGTTCGAGCCGCATTGAAAAGCCGGAAAACGATAACCCTTTCCTAACCTATGCAGCGACTCAGTGGCCGGAAAATATGGCCTGAGTGCCTGTGCAGGCCGAAGAAAGCCCGGAACTGCAAGTCGCCTTATGAAATTGGCTGCCTCCGAGCAAAAATTGAATCTCGCGTACCAACTGTTTGCTTTCTCTCAAGATTACAAATAGCGGCATATTTTGGGTTCATTACGTTCATATAAGTCCTTTTGCATAATGGTATGGACGTGAACACCTATGGCAGTTACTACGGCAACGCGCTCCAGGTGGGTGGCAGCATATCGAGGCAACGAGGCGGTAGTCAAGCTGCTCATCGAGCACAAGGCTGATGTCAATACTCGGGGCGTCTACTACGGCAACGTGCTCCAGGCGGCATCTAGGGACAACGAGGCAGTGGTCAAGTTGTTCATTGTTGCGCCGAGTGACGCTAAATTTGCGGGTTGAACTCAGACTTCCCAAAACGGAAGACATGTGTACCCATCAAAGTTAACCCCGCATTCCTCCTCAGCTACCCCTCCGTCAGCCACACCACAACTTGTTCAGGTCATATCTCCACGAGTTTTCAAGCGATTTGAACGAGCAAAATACTGTCCGCATCCTGGTCCCCTTCTGCACCGGTTCGCCCAGACTTTAATGTGACAATAGATCTCCATCTCTCGCGGCAGTCTGTCATCGAAATTTCCGGCAACAAATAAGCTCATACGGAATCGCTCGTTGTATCACGCACAGACGGTTTAGCTGTTCAACCATTGGGAAGCAAATTTTGTACCAATCCTCCAGAAGTAGCTTTATCGGTTGATATCTCTCTTCCCAACCGGGCTGCTCGAGCGCCTCTTCCTTGTATTGCTGCCAAACCCGACGGACTGCATGATAAACCGGCCATGTGTGCGTCAGTAAGGCTTCAGGACTTCGTGATGGGACTTAAGGGTATCGTTTTCATCTCGGGCGGCCTTACTATTGGGTTTGAGGTGCTTCTTAGGGGTCTGGCTGACTCGTGGGCTATTTTCGTTTTCCGCCATGGGTCTCGTAGTCTATCACCCCGGCCAAACTTGAGGACGAAATCTTCGTCCCGAAGTGATTCGCCGGCACGGGAAGCGCGTTGTTGGGCAAGACAGGAACTGAATTAGAGAGATCTAGACCACCTCGGATTCCGGGGGCAGTGTCGGCAGACCCATTGACGATAACGTCTAGATGGTGGTAGTACTTGCAAATCCCAGGTTGACTGCCTACAGTCTCAAAAAAATTGCCTTCATGCTGTCGTTCTGAATATCTCCACATGTCCTTCACGACGTAACTCCATTCTTCTTGAAGAAATGACAGTTCTCCGAAAGAAAATGGGGCTTTTGATGTCGATGTATAGCCAATCCAGTGGTGTCTTTGGATTTTCGATCGACTGGATGGGCATCCTGAAAAAAGGGTTGATGTCCAGGGTTTTTCATGCTCTTCATCTCAAGGCGCTGCAAAAATTTTCTTTTCTTGATATCCTAAACTCTACAACCAAATTAAGCGAATACTTTGGTACGGCGGTATTCCAGTTCCCACCCGGAGCCGTACCTAGCATCGATAGCCTCCTGCTCGGTAACGATGGCATACGGCATCTCTGCACCGGTCCGGTTTATTCAGAAGCGCCTCTCTGGGTACCTATATGCTGTCAAAGGAAAAGGCTGATAATGCACCAGTGGGCCATTTTCTTGAGCAGATTGAGAAAGAAGAGGTTGATAAAATAAAGTCGACCCAGCCCGGGCAGTTGTACAAGCAGAAGAGAATCAAACCTGGGACATGTAAGCAGATGGAGGTCGTGGTATACGGATACGATTTGGAGAGTAAGTAACCAGTGGTCTCGGCTTATATGCCACAAGTACAAAATCTACGATATCAAGGTACGGAACTTCTTCCTCAACAGCACAAGTCGCCAATTACTGTAATGGAGCTGTCCTACAGCGGGAGCGGGGGAGAGGGCAGGAAGGCAGAACACTCCAAGGGAGGGATGATGCTGAAAGCCCGAAGACACAAAAACGTGATTGGAGCTATTAGAAGAGCAAGAAGCATTCGAGAAGCCAAAGGCAAAGAGAAGAAGAGGGCGAGATCAAGGGGAAAAGGTGACGATTGAGGTTCATGGTACGTGGTGAAGTGGAGTGGGGTCAAGAGTGAATTGTTCGGTGAAGAGAGAAAGCTAGATACAGGTAGGGGATCAAGTCCCTTATATAGCAAGAAATCCAGCAGAGACGGAAATCAAGATAAACAGAAAGGAGTACAAGATACATATTAGTAAGCGGTAACTGGTGTGATGGGGTGCAGGACAAGAGGTGGACAAGAAGAGCCAGGGGCACAACAGCAGGGCCGGGGATCGAGAAGGAGGACGGAACCTCAATTTCAGAGGCAGACTGGATAGAAGATAGGTTCCGGGAGAGCCACAGCTTTCACAGCTTTGGCTGGCGAGGAGACAACAAGGTCAAGAGGTAGGGACCCGCCTGTCATTTCTGGCTAGTTCGCGGGTTCAATTCCTCCCTGATGAGTAATGTCTTTTAGTAGTTATTTTCTTGCGGTTGTTGCAGGGACACCAGGTTCCGCTACATGAGCAAAACATGCACGAGGTTGCATCTTCGCGCTGCAACAATGCTTACTGGAGCGTGGGATGAAGATGCAATAATCCCCGGGTTGAATTTGGCGGATGAGCGAAGATATTGCCCCTGCATGCTTGCAACTGAATCCAGTGAAAAAAAGAGTGCGCGCAAGTTTGCAATAAGATGATGTTTCTTTCGCAGTGGTGGTGGCCCGGGGTACGTGATGATGGTTCCCTGCGAACCGCATCTTACGGATATCGTACTAGTACTATGGAACTCAAAATTGCAACTTATTTACCCCAGCCCGACAACACGTCACGTTGCAACTTCATTACACCCCTCACTACATACAGTCCCCATCGATTCATTTCGTAATCTTCCTCCAGCGACAGAGCTGTTGAAGCAGCTCGAGGCAAGTGAGGGACTCATAGGCGAAATAGCTAGTATAACTTGACCATAGGGCCTCACTCAAGGAGTACCTTCCGTATTTCATGAGTTGCGTGATCCGTTCATCTTCCGGGTTACCCGTGTTACAAAAATAAGTCCAACCATCACCCTGAGTGTTGATTTGATAATCAAAGGGAATATCAAGTCTTCTCAGGAGCGAAGGGACTTCATCCACCAGATATGACCGCATCGGACTCAACGAGGATGTGGAGACTAGGGTGAGGATCTGGCTACGTATGCGACGGAGACCGGCATCTAGAATAGCTAACTGCTCCCTCGAAAGTCGGCGCAAGGCATTCCAGTCGGTTGGCACGGTATTGAAGGGTCTAGGCTTCACTTTACCCACTGTAGAAAAGCCTTCCATCACCATCCTGATCTGTCTCAGGACACTTAGATATGCCGCCGCTTCATTATGCGGGAACTGTACCATGTTTGGATGGTCTCCTTCCGCCGAGAGAGACTCTTCGATGTTGTCCGGTAGCGAGATAATTGGCAAGCTTAAGCTACCTTTGCCGGTGTTATAGTAGTCCCCAGATCGAGACCATTTTCCATCTCCCTATCCGGATGTTGGTGAATGACCGACGACGAGTAAGATCCAATTCGCGACATACCTCTTGAAGTTTTCGCGTCCTCTCTATCTCCTTGAAGACAAGTATCTTGATGCTGGTGGAGTAGTCGACAAACCGTTCCAACTTGCGTCTTAGATCAACTGAATCAATCGAAAGCGATTCAATGAGCTCCCGCGGCGGAGAGGCTATGTTGAGCATCCGGAGGACATCGTCAACCACGATCTGGTGGTGAGGTGGGCCGAAGAACGTCATCGAGCGTATTGAAGAGAAGATTGGCTCATATTGCAAAGTCTCCTTGGCTCTAATGGCAGCCTATTGAACGGTTACTATCGCACATCTGGAACGCAAGCTGGGGGAGAAGATGCGGACTTGCTGTTGGCTTTGAGATGAGAGAGACGGATCTGGACGACGGGGGTTGGCTTCTTCGGTGAACCTCGGAAGGTTAGTAAGCGGAAACGAGCGAGGGATGGAGGGATTGCCTATGCTGGTACCAGTAGAGTTTCCGCTAGGGTTGGCTGATGGTAGCCAGACGCTTAGACTTCGAGGGACTGGTACCGCCACATCGGCGTTTGGAACCGGATATGCTGGGCTGTCATGAGCTGCTTGGGCGGTGGGGATTTGGTTGCAAGGTCGTTGGTTGATTGATAACAGGAACTGGAGTAAAGTTAGTGATGTGTAGCAGGCAGGGTGAAAGATTACCTGTACGGTCATGCTGTGGACATACTGTACGGTGGTGTGTGCATCCGCTTTTCACCGACTCCGATGAAAGTATCGAAGAGGCAGGCTCTGCCACTACGCCAGCGAAAGAGGTGGGAGGCTGTGAGGGTGGAGAGCACGCTCTTGACGAAGAACACCTACTGGGCATGTCTGGTGAAGACCATGTATAAGGGATGTGAAGAGATGAGTTGAGTGAAGTGACTGTGGATGTCTGTAGATGGAACAAATTGGAGGGTGGAGGAGAACTTCACCACCCGGTGATGGATGTGGAATGATGATGTCGCTGACGCGAGAACACTTCCACTCTTTCTTCAACCGTAGACTCTAACTACTCGGAATACAGTCTCAACACTCATACCCACACTATCTCTTATATCTATTCCCAGCGATTTTATCACCTGCGAACGTCCACTAGGGTACCGTTCATAACCTCCAGAAAGGCAAATATCATCGAGTGATATTTCGACCCTCTGTCATGCAATAATTCTAATCATCATGATCATCATCAAACATCTCAAACTATTCGGTAGTATCCGGTACCACTAAGTAGATATCTCCACCCACGTTTCCATTGATTCCCTTCAGCTCTAACTAATCACCCATAATCCTGTAAAGTTCTATGAGAATCCTTCCCCGCCATCTAGGTACACACCTGTTGTCCCGAAATCTCGCCGTAAACGACTAATTCACACCTTTATCCTTCTTGGCCGGCGAGTTGCCAGTGTGAACAATTATCGGTTCGTCCATCTGCTCAAGCGACACCGCAAAGCGTGCCATGAGGTGCTCGTTAAGGTACGTTTCGGCAGCGGGAGTCGTAAACACGTTTCGGTAACAACGGGTCCTCAGTAAGCCTCTACCTAGAAAGGGCGCCAGTGCCGAGAGAGTTTTGGTTCCCTCTTGCCCATGTAGGACATCTGGGACTTCTGTATTATTAGAATAGTGGAAACGCTTAGTTTCTTCCAGCTCCCAAAATTCCCGCCCTAGTAACCGGCGATAACTATCAACCAGCTCGTGCCAGGCTCGAAACTTCGAGATTTCAATCGTGAGAGCGGTAAGCCTCGGAGGCGCTGGCCCGGTCATGGCAAACTGCATCACGTACACGCCACGATGGTTGTTCCCCTCAGAAGACCATGGGCGGCTCAGAATTCTCCGTCCTGAGGGGCACGAGTCCAGGTCTGCGAAGTGGAGCGAAATGTGGCCCATAGGACAGAGCGGAGTATTCAGTACGAGGTGTGTATACATCCTTCGCTCCACAGCTCGTTCTGCTTATTGGCTAATGTAAGCTGGAGGCCTTGGCGAAGCATAGATGACTGAAATTCTGGGGGGCATGTTTCCATGTCCAGGCCGTGGTACACGGGAAATCCGTTCGGCTGGCTCAGCTGGTTCAGCTGGAATGTTGAAGAGACTCGGGGGAGACGCTGGACATCAGGTTACTCTCCCACGCATCCCGGAGTGTTGGCTCACGGAGCTGGATCTGATGGACTGAGGTCACTAATCAATGATCAGTAGCATGCAACATAAATTGAGTGAGAGAAGGACGGATCATACCGGGGGGGGGGGGGGGGCACTATTTGGGGGGTTTCCTACATCCGAAGTGCTAGTAGAAGCTTCACTTGGGCCTGCTGATGGAATGTCAGTACCACTGAGTAGAAGTCTCTACATGAAGGCTAAGGCTAATAATTTGAACGCTCCCACGTATCATCCGTTCCGAGGTTCCAGAACGTGGCAGATGCCTTTTCATGCTTCCATTAACAATCATATCGACCCACTCTCCAAAGGTCTGCTCTCCAATTAAGGCGTCACCAAGTTCACCTGTGTCACCGCAAAGCTCGTTGAACTGAGCAAAATTCCGGGCCAATCTCTCACAAACCCACGGACTCAAGAATCCCCGGATCCGCCGCATAAACTCGTCCATTGAATCCATAATGTCTCTTTTTTGGGCGTGAAAGAGGCCCGGAATCGTCTCCCGTAGTTCGAGAAAATCCGCAGCCTCGGGAACTAAACGGAAATGTTCTATCACAGGACCTGTGAAATACGCAGCTACCGGGGTATCGACGCCTCGGACGCTGTCCATCTTGCCTATACCGGCGGTCGAGTTGGCGTTGGATTCGATGCTGACGAAGATGTGTACTTACCTTTTTGCTTTTCCACAAAAAAGTCCCATATGCAAACTGGACACACGCTTCTTCTTCTATCTGTTGCCGGGTGCTTCTTCGACGGTCTCCACGTTTTTAGACTTCGAGGAGCCACCTGGTTGGGGTTTGGGGCCCGGCATGTGGTGCTTGATTGATAAGTTGAACCTTGTCGTTGGGGGTGCAGGCCGGAGGCGAAGAGAGTTGGAGAAGACCACGCCGCCTTCCGCGTGTGGCTGTCACTGACGCACGTGACCGAGTGACACCAACAGACTCGGCATCACGGGACCTCGTTTCTTAGATCAACGTGTTAGTAAACAGTCCACAGACACGCTTGCAAAGTCTTCCAGTGTGAAAACCCCATAACTTGTATCGTTGTAAACAGCAGTACAACGTGCACTGGGGTAAAGGTCAGTTAAACGTTTGTTTAGTCGTGGTATAACAGGGAAAGTTTGCCCTGACTTCAAAAACCCCTCGACGGCGTGCCATTTCGAGACGCCGTTTGCACATAATGAAGTATTTCCCAAGTTGTCAACCGTCCTGTTTTTACTTCCCCTTATTCGCCCGCTGTACTGAATGTTCTACCTAGAGAATTTGCGATTTGGAACTTACTCCACACGTAAGACAAGACTGCAACTCCATACTGTTGGAACCCGGCTACAGCACGTGGCGAGCCCGCATGTCACTTGTGCCACCACGCCCCTGCGCACCCACACATCCCTCCCTCCGTGGCAATCTGCGCACGCCGCCAACCAATCGGCGAATAGCTGTGACATTCACCATCTTGGCCTGTGAAACCATCTGCCTGAGATGAAAAAAAGCGTCTTCTCCCTTTTTTTTCTTCCTCTCTCTGTGTCTCTTTCTTTCTCTCAATCCATACTTCCTTATTCACGTCCTGCTTGTCATTACCATACACCTGGGTATCGTGTCTGAGTTCTAGCAGAACGAAAGAAGGAAAAAAGAAAAGGTGAGGTTGTGGTGATTCCGTTGTTGTGGCGGGAAAACTAACTCGAGTCTAGCGTGCTTTGACGACGTTTGTCAAAACCCAACAACTACAGCACAAGTCATGTCGAAAACTCTCGATATCGATCCGGATATCGAAAAGCACGCCACCTCAGCTCCCATCACCACCGAGAACTCCCTCTCCCCTCCCACCACAATCCCCAAATGCCCCGCCCAAACTTCCTCCAGCTCCTTCAAACAACTCTCCTTCCTGGACCGCTTCCTGGCGCTCTGGATCCTCTTCTCTATGGCGCTCGGCCTCCTCCTCGGCTACTTCATCCCCTCCGTCTCCCCAGCACTCCAAAAAGGCTCCTTCGTCTCCGTCAGCATCCCCATTGCCATCGGGCTTTTAGTCATGATGTACCCAATCCTAATCAAAGTACGCTACGAGTCTCTTCCCGCCATCTTCCGTCACCGCGAGCTCTGGAAACACCTCTTCTTCTCGGTCCTGATCAACTGGCTCATCGCGCCGCTGCTGATGGTGGGGTTAGCGTGGGCATGTCTCCCTGATAAACCAGAGCTGCGGGAGGGCCTGATTCTGGTGGGGATCGCCAGGTGTATTGCGATGGTGCTGGTGTGGACGCAGCTTGCAGCGGGGGATAATGAGTATTGTGCGTTACTTGTCGCTGTCAACTCGGGGCTGCAGATGGTGCTGTTTGCGCCCCTAGCCGTGTTCTATATCCGTGTTGTGTCTGGGGGGAGCGTCGATGTCGATTACGAGACCGTCGCGACCTCTGTCGCTGTTTTCCTCGGGATCCCGTTGGCTGCGGCGGTGGTGACGAGGTTCCTGGTGCGCGGGGTCCTGTTGAGTGGGGATGAGGAGCGCTGGCAAAGACATTTCGTGCGCTGGATTGCGCCGTGGTCGTTGATAGGGCTGCTGTTTACCATCATTGTGCTGTTTGCGAGCCAGGCGAGGAATATCGCTGAGAAGGTGGTGGAGGTTGTGAGGGTCGCCGTGCCGCTGTTGGTGTATTTTGTGGTGGTGTTTGCGGTCGTGTTGGCATGGGCGAGGTGGAGAGGGTGGCCGTATGGGAAGACCGTGACGCAGTGTTTGACCGCCGCGAGTAATAATTTTGAGTTGGCGATTGCGGTGGCGGTCGCGTGTTATGGCGCCGCGAGTAGTCAGGCGTTGGCGGCGACGGTTGGGCCGTTGATTGAGGTGCCGGTGTTGTTGGCGTTGGTAGAGGTTATGAAGTGGGTTGCAAGGAAGTGGAAGTGGGAGGAAAAGTAGAGGTGAAGGAGGATGGGGGTGGGTCAGTGGATTGTAGACTTTCATGTTGAGCTGTAATGTCGAAAAGTAATAATAGACGGTACTGTGTTCATTATCTTTGCGGTAACTCTGGATGCCAATATCAATTATGCATCTAGCAAAAACTACGCGGGTAGACTTCCAGGCACCAAGCGATACCCATTCACGTTCCTCGCTCCCAGACTTCTTTTCACTCAAAGCCCTAATGATTTCTTTACGATTAACCAAGCAAATAGTTAAGCGAATAACATTCCATCTCCAACCAGTACCAGTACCCTGCAACAAGTATGATGAAGCGTGATATCACCGTTGTTGAAAAAACGCCAATCTTCCTTAGACCAGACATATGACTCATCTCCTAGTGATCTCACAGGAGACAACGGAACGATGCTCTGCGTATGGTGGTTTTGATGGCGTGGGGAGTCGAAAATAAGTTGAAATCCCATGCGTTGGTGCTTCGCTCCAATGTATGTATGTACCAAATACCACAGTCTAGATAAGGTTTGCAAGCGTTTTAGATAATCAGAGTTTGATCAACTCACCATGGTTTTGCAAGGATTATCGAGTGACCAAAAAGGGCCCGAAGGGGTTTCAGGGTCCATGGCTAAGTCCATTATCCCTATTGACATCTCCATCTTCAACTCAATCTCCTGTCTTCATACTGGACGTTTCCCATGCCGCCAAACACCGGTGCTCTGAAGACATCCAGAAGCATCACATCGGGGTGTAACACAGCTGCTTCGCGAAACCAGTTTCTAACAGGGGTATCCCCATCAGGCTTCATCAGCAGAAGCTTAACCATCAGTGTTTGCAATAGGATTACGCCCCCAGCAATAACGACTGGATAAATGGATCCAATGGATATGTATTGGTTGGATCCAGTAAAGTCAGCTCGCGCTGGTAGACAGTGAAAGCCTCAGAACCAGTGTCGTGCAACGCTTCAATATCCGGATTTCGGTGCAGAATCAGGAAACCATGCCACCAGAGATTGGAATCCGAGTGAGCAATCGTGATTTGTCCACACCGTTCGCTCCCTTCCAAGCGGAACCATCAGAGAACTGCGTTGCTCGTTACCCTTGCAATCCCGCTGGTCGAAACATCCTCTCAGGGCCAGTATGCGGGCCCATCTCACCGCCTAAAGCAAAAATCTATAACCTGCGCTATTCCCATCAAATTAGCCATCTCCCTGATAGTACGCTCTGAGCATTGCACCTACAATTCTGGGCACAAACGTCAGCCCCATATCTGGTTCCCAATTAATCAATCCACATAACCACCACCCCAGCAATGACCTCATCTCCCTAAGATCCACACCAGCTTGGTTGAAACTTGATGGCCTTGCGGATATTGATTTTGTTGCGCTCATCGGTGTTTTCCGACATCATCTTGTCGAGGACTACTTTGTAGTCACCCATGATACGAGATGTGTGGAGAGACACGAAGGCTTTAATTGAGGTTCCGTCTGGGAGGAAGATGATCTTGGTAGGTGGAGTTGGGCGAGGAAAAGCGGCGGAGTGGGTGGTAGGTGGAGCTGAAGTTCTGGTGGCCTGGATTGGAGGGTTAGGCTGCATAGTCGAAGTGGCGGGGGTTGTGTGGTAATGTGGAGGTGATGATGGTGTAAGGGAAGTGATGTTGGGGTTTGTTGGAAGACATGGTGAAGGTTGTGGAGGTGATGTTGGGGTTGAGGTGGAAGGAGAATGGTGAGGGTGGCGAGGTTGTCGTGGGGTGAGGAAGCTTGGAGGTCGTAACAGCTTGCACCACTACGACTGCTCTCATCAACCCCACGGCCATAATCCCATGAGACAACCTTTCGATCAAGCAGTTGGGATTTTGAATCAGGGAAGAGCGTTGATTGATTGATTGATTGATTGTAATCATTTAAGCGCATGCGTCCCTTTGGGATATGGCGCGAGGTAACATACAGACCCCCCCTTTCCACAGCGTGACGCTGCTTCTATTCTACAAGACTCTGCTTCATC
>ML220170.1:1969-34267 GCA_004786065.1 Ascodesmis nigricans | reverse complement strand
GGACTTGTCACCTTTCAGCTCTCCAGGGACCAATACCTCTTCCCATCTACATTCCACTGTGTCCTGGTTTCCGGCGGGAGTGGTCTCGACATCGTCCTGTCCCTTGAAGATCCTGAATCCGATGTCCAGTTTCCGCGGGGCGGTCGAGCCTGGAAGCGGGCGATCGCCACTTGAAATAACACGCCGGGAATCCAACCTCGCAGTACCCTGGGTCTCCTCCAATGCAAATTTGGCAAGCGCTTCCACTTCTTCACGAAACCAAGTCACGACTTCGCTTTCCCTGCACGTTGCTGGGAATGATCTCCATCGCCCCGCTTGTCCTTCCTGGGCGTAGGAACCAGACTGCCGGCATTTTGTAAACACTGCTTCTGCAAGAGACTGAAGACCGTCGACTGAATCAAAGAATGTGGTGAAGAAATCGGGCAAGTCGATGTAGATATGGTCTGCAATTTCGTTCCTTATAACCCCATCCATATAGGTTCGGCTTTCACTTGTATTGTGGACTGAACCGCTGGAAAAACGAATCGGTGTATCGAGAACACTGCCGATGGTGGCTCGTGGTGTAGTAGGAGGGGTTACCGGGGCGACTAGACCGTAAACAACGCTCCAAATGCCATCATCGGTGGCTTCGTGGATGAATGTTGAGAGCAAAGTAGCAATTGCACCGATCTCCAGGTTCCGCCGGTTGGAAGATAGGTCAGCCATAAAGTTGGGCATATCCGTGCCTAACTTTGACCCAGGCTTAGATCGGGATGGAAGTTGTTTTGCCGCATCGAAGGATAGCAGGAGAGCAAGCAATCCGCTGATGGCGGGGGTCACTTCCGATGTTGTCAGCGCCAGAAATCCCGTAAGCATCGAATCACGTACCAGTTGTCAATAATGAGGATGACCTAAGAAGCTTATCAAAATCTTCAGAGCTGGCTGAGGCGTGGGGTAGCAGTCCAGTCGAGTTGTGCTCAATTTTTCGTTTCAACTCTTCAACATGAGCATTGAACGACATCCAACTAAGATCCGTTCGGCAGGGATACTCGCGACTGATGCGGGCTTCTTCTTCTGACAAGGTCATGGCGTACGGTGAGGAGGCACGAGTTGAGGCTGTCGTAGAGGGAGCGAGGGATGTAGTAGAAGGAGCGAGGGATGTCGTAGAAGGAGCAAGGGATGTCGAGGAAGGAGCGAGGGATGTCGTAGAGGGAGTTCAGGATGCCGTAGAAGGGGCGAGGGATGTCATAGAAGGAGCGTACTACATCGATGTCGTCGAAGGAGCGTACTACATCGATGTCGTCGAAGGAGCGTTGCAACGCGCTGGAACTTAAAGTAGGCACGCGCCACACTGTGCCGCACGCCCCAACTTGGAGCCGCTAGCCTCAATTTAGTGTAATCACATGACTTGATCCGGGTGCGTCAACTCTGGAAATCGACGGAGGATGTATTAAGTTGGGGTTTGTGAGATGGAGTGTATCAATGAGGTGGTTGGTATCATGTAATTTGGGTGTGTAGGTGTGGTGACTGGGTGGTAATCTATGACCGTTCTGCGGAGACCTTGACGAATCAGTTCAATTGATTGAATTCATTTAAGCGCATGCGTCCCTTTGGGATATGGCGCGACAAGTACTCCACAGCTTCCTCCCTCCATCTCCCCTATAATTCCGCTTCTTTAGGCTTTCTGCATACATGAGGTTCATTCACTGTCAACCTTTCTCCTCGCCGGTCTTTTCGCATTGGCAAGGGCCGCTATTTGAGTTGTGATAGCTACTGCTAACTTATGTTCTCTCCTCTTCCTTTCCATTATAATGTATATATCGCCTCTTCTTCCATCTCCGCTTTTGCCTCACGTCCTGCCCTACTTCACCCTTCCTTTTTTTTTCTCTTTTTCTTCTTTCTGATCCCATCCCCACTCTTCCCACCTTCTCTCATCTCTCTCTCTTATTTCCGAGTCATTCTTCACCTTCCCTACGTCCATCGTTTCCAGGAATTTCAGAATGGCCGCCGTAACCCTCCGTTCCGGGAATATAGTGGAGAGTGCGTGTCTTTTTGTAAGACCGACTTGCTTTAAGTCCTTCCACAGCTTTTCCTGTTGCCTTCTCCAGTGCCTGCATTCTTTGAAGAGGTGTTCCCGGCTCTGTCGAGAGTCTCCGCACCACCAACATACATCGCTTGTGACTCTCCCTATTCTCTTCAGGTTTTCCGCCGTTAGACCTTTATCCGTAGCAAATCTGAAGTATCTCCTTGCCAGGCTTTTGCAAGTCTTTATCACAACTTGGTCAGATTTCCGAGTTCTGGGGAGTTTGAATCTCTGCGGGTAGTATTTCCTGTATGTTTTGGCCGCCCATTCTCTCTCTTTCGTGGCTGCTCCTGCTACCTCATTTCCTTCGATACCGTGGTGCCCTGGGACCCAATGGAGGTGGGTCTTTATTCCCGCCTGTTCCAGCTTCCGGTAGTGGTCTCTGATATCTTTCGCTACGTTTAGACCTGGCCCCGGTTCCGTTGATTGGATCCTTTTTAAGGCGATCTGAGAGTCCATGAAGACTCTGAGCATGGTAAAGGGGTCTTCTTCCCCGTTTCTAAGTGCGTTGCGTAAGGCTTCAGATATGGCGAATAGTTCTGCTTCGACCACCTCTTTTGTTGATCCTAGGTTCCATAGATTGGTTTGCCAGCGCTTATTGCGGCCCTGAAATGGGAGAGTGGTCACAGCCATAGAATGATGAAAACAAGGCTTCCCTTCCGCTCAGCCTTGTCTAATCATCGTATCACCTGCTCGCTATAGCGCGCGGTTACACCAATGTGAGTCTAGCCAAGCCTTGGGTCTGAGCGGAAATGCTCCCGAAAGAGGTCGTAATTCCGCCGTCATACAGACTTATCTAGGTAGTAAACCAGTATTCATTATGCGCATCGATGAGGGGTTTGTTGGGGCAATCCAAGAGGCAGAGAAGCTGGAGGTGGACAAGCAAGATCCACTGGGCAAGCGCGCGGTCGAAATTGGAAGCGTCAGGGGAGACATCAACACCTGCATACACTCGATTTTCCAGGTCTCTAATGGATTTCACCTGGCGCAGATATTAGCGATTTCCGACAAGGAGAGCAGAGGGCGTCATTACACCAAAGAATGGCCTGAGGAACTTCGAGAAACTGTCATCCAACTTTGGCATCGGCGGGAATGCTGATTTGATTGTCTCGACCTCTTGCGCGGAGAACAGCTACGTTTAGTATTACGGGATATGCTTATTCGTTTACATGAAGTGGTCGATGGTGATGAGGACGATGTCGGCAGAATCCAAACTGTCGGTATCTTGAACGCTGGCCTCAAGTTGCAAATGATACGCTGTTGGGGCAAGAAAAAGGGTGGTGTCATCTTGTACAGGACTTCCGACATACACGAGTATCCGGAAGTCGTGGAGAAGATTGATAAGTTGTGGCATTTGTTGAAACTTATGATGCTTATGAGGGTTGTTATTGAGGAGGTTAGTGAGGTTGTATGTAGGAAAAAGAAGAAGCGCAAGGATGTGGAAGATTTGTTGATGGGACATATGAATGGTTGAGTGTTAGTTTGTGGGTTTGATGCACAGGAAGTGGGGTACGAGGTGTGAGAATGTATGTATGGGAAGTGAGTGTTATATGCTGAAATGATCGTCGGGCGAATTCTGGGGATGAGGAAAATGTTGAATGAGATTGAGGGTCGTATGGAGGCGATGAGAAGTTTGAGTCGTATGGTGAACATAATTCAGGAGGTTCTGGACGAGGCAGGAATCTCAATGGGTTTCTTCATATCAAACTCCGCGCCCACGGCCCGAGTTTGATCAACACGACAACAAAATGGAGGTTTAAGGTCCAACTACACTCACATACTGGAACTTGTGAACGCGAAACTGAAGTGTTGTTGAATGGTGGTGATATGTGGGCATCGTTTTCGGTCTTACACGGGCAGTGCTAATGGTTGTAGATTTGTGTTCAACAGCGCTTTGATGTGGTCATTTCCCACGAAGAAAAAATCCAGTTTATTGGAGATCAGCTTGCAAAGGGTGTATGCCCGAGTTAAGTAGGAAGATAACCATTGTGCCCCCTTAATATCAACACTTCTGAAAATCTCACTTTATCCCTTCCAGTGCCGGTGGACCGATTTGTCAAGGTGTCCGCGGGACCCAGTCACCCAAGCTAACCACTTAATACACGCCGCACATGGCCATCTTTGGTGAGGTGTAATCCGTGGTCTGAGGGATTGATCCAACGCATGAGGAAGCGGCGCATATGTCGGGATACGACTTTCCGCTCACCTGGATAGAGTCGTGGGTTCCCTATTTCAGATCAGTGGGAGTTAGTTGGAGAGGTCAGAAATAGGCTCACAAAAAACAAACGTGTCTTCAATCTCCTCATCTTCAATAATTTCGCCCACATTCACATCATAAAACAGGTTGTCGATTTTGTGTCTTCGTGGCCCAAGGTAAGCAAGAGGAGAGAATTTTTGCCCAGTCGGCAGCGGAGGGGAGGGTGATGGAGAACGAGTAGGTTGATAGACTGGTCCAATCTCATTTTCCATTGAGTTACCATCGTTCTGTGAAATTCCCGCTGACGTTCTCGCTTCCCAGGCAAGTTGGTGAGAGGGTGAGAGTTGTTCTATGTCTATGCCCATAGGAGCAGAACCGTTATCACTATCTTCCTCACCGTCCCCAACCATCATGAGCGTTGGTGACTATCTTTTGGAGCTGGTAGATAATATCCAACAGCTCAATGGCAAAATTCTCTGTCTTCCGAAGCTCTTCATGGGTGAGAGCTAATTCGTCCCGCCACAAATAATGCCGGTTTTGACATGAGTCGTTGCCGTAGCAGGAGTCAGGTTGACATGCTTCCATGGTGAAAAAGCGACGAATACCGAGTAACGAGGGTCGAGAGTGTGAAAGCAGAGGGAAAGAGATGGTCCCAGAGGCAGTGTGTTGGAAGTCGTTAAAATCACGCTATCATTGCCGAGGTAGCATCAAGTCCTGTAGCATCATCAATGTTCCCCGGCGACGAGCCGAACCCCGACTCTATCTCGCCATCGTGACACCATTTTTCCGGAGGAGAAAGGGCAGCACCACATCAGGTCAAGTGAGAGATGGGTTTTCGTGATCATCGTCTCTCACTCTCCCAGACACATATCACGTGCGTTTGGTGGCTTGTGTATACATAGTAGGTAAGCACAGCGCCACATGACATGAATCTTGCGTGCGGATGTCAATTGTCCCTGGGTTTCCTCGGAGTCAGCTTTCCGATTCAGATACCGGTTTCTGTCGCCGCTTCGAAACAGAAACCAGAAACCAGAAACCAGAAACCAGAAACAGCCAGCGAGCACATGTGGTCGTGGTTACGGTGGGAAGGCGCAAAACATCCCAACTTCCAACAAAGGTGGTTGGCTGCGTTTATGTGCTGGCAGTCAGTCCAGTGGCGAAACAACCCGAACCCGTGTACGGTACGACGACGACGTTTTTGTTTTTCGGAAGCGGTTACATACTAACTGGGATGTTCTTTTTTTTTTTTGATTCGGGATCTCGAATCAGACTCCGTCCGCTCAGGCAGGGTCCGATCATCGGGTTCACAACAGGGGAGGAGATACAATTCTTTTCATGATGACGACGATGCTGAGCACATGTCAGAAAAGTTTTGGGGAAAATATTTTGTCCTCAGGATTATATCTGATGGGGGAGCCATGGGATGCGATTGGTGTGGGGTGGCTCGACTCGATGAGGGGAATTCGCCAGTCGCCTGGACGAGATAGTCTACATGCCTAAACGATGGCGATGAGCAGGACCGGATGTCCTAGAGGAATTTCTAAAAGCGCACTGGCAGCACAGGCGCTCCAGCTCCAACTCCGATTTCCAACGGTCTGAGAATCCGGCTTTGTGGGCCAGGCCGATTCCGCCCGCTCGAGTGCTTGCGTGTGAGAGCAAGATTTTATGATTCCAGCCAATCAGAAACCGCAAACAACACTTGGACCCGGCGACCCGGAACGCCCTTGTTCACCCTGGGCTCTGGCGCTGGTGAAGTGTACAAGTGCGCTAACGAGACGACAGCCCAGATCTGGGTGTTCTGGTTGGTTGATGGGGTCTGGGTCGTGGACAACGCATACCGCAGACATGTTGACCCACCACCACCCGACAGACACGTATGCACACCCTAAACAACCCAAACAGAGCAACGACAAGACCGCGCGCCAGATCCAACAGGGGGGACAGCAGCAGAGGTGGGAGACGCACTGCGGAAAGAGGGAAGGTCACGGCCACGCTGGCAGAGGGAGCGGGGCCGGGAGCGGTGATGGAGAGGAGATGGAAACGAGGAGAGCGGAGATATGAGGGGACAGAGAAGAGAAGAGAGCAGCGGGGAGAGCCTGAGGGAGGAAGAAGGAGATGAGGGGACAGGAGAGGGAGGCCTTGAGATATCTCAAAAAATGAAGACTGGACCACGATCCACCACCTGTCACTCCCCATCCACTAACCATCACCGACAGGGACCAAACAAACAAGCTGGGATCTCTGTCCTGTCATCCCCCACCTTCTGTCTGCTACACGTCCCACCACCTCCACCACCACCTCCACCTGTCCCCGCGATATCTCCTGCTGCTCGCTGCCCCGTCTTCTCGCCTACGTGCCCCTCCTCCTCCTTCCGTCCTCATCATCAACATCCGCTCCAGCAGCATCACCGCAGTCACCAACGTAACAGCCTGGTAAGCCGACAGCTCGCATAAGGCACACCCCCACCGGCCCCAGACATTTCAACATCCAGCTCCGAGCTGTGCTGCTGCTCTGCTCCTCCTCATCATCGCCATCACCTCCATCGGCCGGCTTCATCTTCTGCTGCTCCCGCTCGCTGCCCTCTTATTCGTCGCTCGAATCATCCTCACAGCTCTTGGCCTCTTCTCGACGTCAACGAGAATCCCGCTACATCTGCACCATCACGTCGTCGCCCAACACGCACATCCCCCCGCCTCCTGCGAGTGCTCATTGCTCTCCGCCCACTGCTCGCCGCCTGAGACCCCCAGAGCTATCTTCAGCAGCGCACGTGGTTGGCCAGGTCCCACATTACAACGTGTATTGGCTGCCGTGCAATTCCGCCGTCTGTGTGATTGGCCTTTCACGCCAGAGGTATATATATTTCTTAGGCCCCTTTGCAAGCCCCCCCTCTTGTTGCTTTCTGCTCCTCTTCCTTTTTCCTGCTCGGCTTCGAGATATCACACACACACACACACACACACACACACACACATACATACACACACACATTGCTCTGCGTTACTCCAGTCGACTTTGAAATTGGTCTGATTTGTGAAGCTCTGCGGCGCTTGTTTTCTAGGAGCACAAATTCCGGCAACCAGATATAGTTCAGATTTCTCCTCCGTCTACTGTATCGTAAAGCAACTACAACTTTTTCTTCCCCGAGACCTCCCGCTCGAGCTCCGGCTACAAGCCTCCCCACCGTGATCGCGGAGATCTGGACCCAAGATCATCCATCACCTACAGCTCGAGCCAGCTCATCTACTTGGTGTTCCCGCGAATTGGTTGAAGAGACAAACGTAAAACAATGGCGGCTTCAGTAGTCCATATCCCGCTGGCTCCAATGACCTTGGAGATCAATGCGGCGCAATCAGAATACGTCACCTGGGTGGTGAGTAGAGTCAATTGGTACACGTCCATGAGCTTGGAAGCTGACGGAGTTTCTGCGTAGTATCGATGGAAGAATGTCGATCTCTCAGCCGACTTTGAAACGTACGCACACGGCCCGAGGATCGAATACAAGTGAAGACTGACTGGTGATCCAGATATTCCCAGAACTTTGGTCACCCGGATGGGTGGGTATGGCGCATGCTGTTCCAACAAAATGTCGACGCTGCCGGAAACCGAGTATACGGAATCTTCCTCTACGTCGTCATGACCGACAATGAGCTACAGGAGCGGACATGGAAGCGAGATATCCGATACTTGCAATTCGTGATCCAGAACGCTGATGGTCGGCAATTGAAGGACAAAACAACAGTGGCCTTGTATAAGGAGCAGCAAATGTCGTGGGGATTCCCGAACTTGTTGGACAACAGCATACTCTTGCGGGATCCAGTCGTCAATACGAGAAGAACCATCGATATCGTGTGTCGAATGCGATACCATCCGAACCAGGAGAAACTGAGGAGACCGTTAAGCCCGAGCGTGCCAGGGTTGTTAGGATCGTCAATGGGCGCTCTTCAGGGCTCACCAAGGGATTGGGAACAAAAGACCGGGCCTACGCCGGTGGTGGATCCAGTGGGAAAGCATCTGAAGAAGCTGCTCAACAATCGCGACTTTTCGGACCTGGAGATCATCGTTGGACCGGAGAGACAAGTCATGTATGCGCACAAATGTATTCTGGCTGCAAGGAGCGACTGGTTCCGAAGCGCGCTGCGCCCTGGTGGGTTCATTGAAGCAAGGGAGAATCGAATAAAGTTGGTTGAAGATGACCCCAAAATCTTCGAAGCACTCCTGGAGTTTCTGTACACTGGAGACTACCCATTAGCCTCACTAGAAACAGTCCCGCTGCCGATAGTAAACCCCCTGCGAAGCCTCTCCACCTCCTCGAAACGCCCCGAAACCCTCCACTTCTCCCCCCGCTCTCCTCCTTCCATTCCTCCCCGCAATCTCATCGATGACACGGCAACGTCCGTACAATCCTTCAATGCCGACCAATCGACCGACGACTTTTTCGGTCGCGCATCATCAGAAGCCGGCGGCGCCGCCGTCGAAACCGACCCAGACTACGACTCCTCAGATGAGCAAAAGTTCGCGCTCTTCTTAATGGCCGACAAGTACGGCGTGACGGAACTGAAAACCCTCATCCGTCTGCACCTCACCACGGAACTCCTCGACACATCAACCAACCACCCTCCAGGCCAACGTCTCATCAAACTCATCCGGTTCGCTTTTGAAGAGCTCCCGGAATCAACCCGCACCAACTCCCGCCAATCTGTCCGCGATTCTGGTCTCGGCGGTTCAGAACGCGGGCATATATCCCCTCCCGCTGGCCTTCCATACGGCCACGCGTTCGGCACCGGAACCGTCAACTACGGTCTCGACAATCTTCACAACCAGACCGCGTCCGCCTCCATCTTCAGCCACGCCTCCGAACAAGACGTAGCCGTCGCCATGACGAGCGACCAGCAACAACAGCAACAACGGGGTCTAAGTCGCCTGCGGGATCACCAATCAGAACAGTACAATGTCTATGGCCGCGATAACGAGACACAGATGCTGCGAGAGGGAATCGCAATGTTTGTTGCAAAAATGTTTCAGCTCGTGCGGCAGATTGAGGGATTTGAGGATTTGTTGAGGGAGGGGGGAGATATGGGAGGGTTTGTCAAGATGGTCATGGATAATATGTATCGCCCGTGAGACGCGAGATTAGATGTGTTTGGGGGGACTGGAGGCTGTATGCTGAAGGGAGGTGGAAGGCGAATTGGGGATGGACTCGGAGGAGGGCGGAGGATCATGGAGGGTGAACGACTGGCCGACTGTTGGATGTGAATACCTGTGAGGTTTTTTTTGGGTTTTGGAAAAAAATTTTGCCCGTTTTTTTAAGCTCATGAAGGTGCGATACGATGGCATGGTCGTTTTTTTCCCCTCTTATTCTTCCTCCTTCGACTCTACTATTCCTCGAAAGTTCGGCTTCGACCTCAACTTCAAGATACCTACCCTCTTCAATGCAACCCTCGACCTCACTTCACCACCACCCACCACACCGAACTACTCTGCCACCACTTTCAGCACTTCACCACCGACACCACCCCGCGCCCCATCTTGTTTCCCCTTCCCCTGCGCCCTTTTTTTTCTGGTTTTTGGTTTTTGCGTTTTCTTATACCATCATACACCATATACCACCACCACCACGATGTTACGACTACCATGTTTACGATACGATGCGATGTTTTTAGGATTTCGGGTTTTATGATCTGGGTTTTAGGTTGGGAAATGACGAGGATTATGATGTAACGCACGCATGATATGATATGATACGATACGATATGATACGATACGATAAAATAACGACACGATGGGACTTGAACGGGATATGATTATGATGGCATTGATTGTGATGGGAGGATGGGAGGAGGAGGGGATGAGATAGGGATGACTATATTGCACCACGAGCGCTGTGTTGGATTATTATGATGATGATGACTTGAGCGTCCCCCGTCTTTAGGGACGGGTTATCATAATAAACAAACGAGCAAAGACTGGTCTGTTATTGCTGACACCGTGACCGCTGGCTGATGTTGATGATAATGCCGTTTTCAACTTAAGCATACTGTTCTTCGGGACGAGTCATCATTTTGCTTGCTAGAGGGGTCCCGAGTCTGAGTTGCGCTCTAGTTAGCATTTCTCGTTTCGAATTTGGATTTGGACAATTGGATCAGATAGAGAAGGGCACTGGGTAGTGTTCACTAATATGGCACGAAGCTTCACTTAGTTACCATGAACTGGTCGTTTGGAAAAGATCAAATCATTCATTTAACAAACAACGATACCGCACACAGCCGGTCTGCCCGCTCTGCCTAAGATGCAGGCACTTCCAAATGTAGAACCTCCAAAGTGGGATAAAAATCCAAGGACACGATAGACGCAGACATGGCTGCGCATTTTTATGTGTGCGCCGCAGCGCTGGCCAAGCCTAGACTGATCAATTACTACCGCATAAAAGATATTGACTGATTGGGTTGCTACCATCACTGCGGCATGGCTTCAGTAAAGCATACCTAGCAACGAGAGGAGCGGGATCAGCAGGTTTCTGGAATGATGATGGCGGGTTAAGTCGGTAAGCACACGGTGATAGCAGATATCGACATATTGGGCGGCGAGGATGGTCGAAGAAGCTGGAACGATTGTTAGCAAGGATATGGAAAAGGAAGGGCTCGAGTCCATGTAACATCGGGTGAGAGAAACCGGTATCGTCAAAGCTTAAAGGAAAAACGGCTCCCAGACGAGCAGGAATATTTGTCCCATCAACCAAAAGCCCCGTATTATCAAAGCCAGGAATCCCAGTTGTCTTCGTTTCAACCATAGCGTTGTCTGCCGATGCAAGCCAAAGCTCCAACTCATCTCATCTGCATCCCCGAATCTGCCATCATCGTCAGCCAACCAATCCATCCAAACCATGCGAGAACACTAACTTTGAGTCAGAGTCAACATCATAGTTTGATGTTATCCAGCGGGAACAACAGTAAACCGATGGAGGAGCCGGGTGTCGGCAGTGGGTAAGTAGGGGTAGCGGGTGAGGGAGAGGGAGGCGGGAAGGAAGGAGTGACGAGGGGGAGTAATACCTAGCAGGCGGAGGGAAAGAGCAGGGCACAGGTCGTAGGTTAGCTCTGGCGAGTGATATATAGGAGATCACTCGGTAAAGCAATTGTGGTGGTGACCAGCGGCAATGAAATGTATTCTAGCAATGTTACTCCCCAACTGACCTGTAAAGATCTTGTATACTCGCGATATTGAGACCCGGGGTCTTATTATCCTAATGCTTGGCTTTAAAACTTCCGATCACAGCTTCACAAGACGAGTGACGTGACATGACCATACACATCATGATTCAAGTGCCAATGAATGATTTTTGCTTACCATTATCCTACTTGATTTCCGCCATCCATTTTGTCATAGCCCAATACAAATACACCCGCTAGTGGGCCAAGTCGTCAAATCGGTTGAGACTGCAGGAACCAGCACGCCCAAGCCTTTGTCATACATTCGGCAAGGTGCCGCCGCCGCCGGTCTTTCGGACGGATACCAGGGTGTGGTTGAAGGATTTTGTGGTCGTGGTCAGCGATGGTGAGATGGGGTGCGATCACGATCGTCGAGACATCAGCTGGGCAACACAGAAGGAGGGGATATGGTGAGGAGGATGCCGACGACGACGCCGATGCAGGTGTGGTTATTGGGATAGGCTATGAAGGTTGGTACCCGCATTGAGAAGGAAAACGGTGCTTTGGGAGACATGGTGATGGGTGGATTGATGGTGATGGAGATGCTGTGCTGGACGGTGACGGCTCCTCCTCTGCTCGCTCCATAGCGCATCGTCTCCCACCCCGTTGTAGTTTTCCTCACCATTCCCCTCTCGTTCCTCTCCTCACCAGGTTCTCCTCTCCTCCTTCCTCGTGACCCCGCGTCCTCAGGGCTTCCTCACAGGTTCTCGGCTGACCTGGCCACAGACCCGCATCATATCACCCATACAAGGATCCGAGGCAACCCCCAGCACCGTTGCACCGCTGTCTGTCGAAATACCGGCCCACCGCCGCCGAGTTGGATTATTTCACCAACTGACGTACGAGCACCGCATCCCGCCAGAACACACTCTCCATCACCACCGTCGATCGCTCCCTCCTCTGCTTCCAGCATCAAGGTCACTGGCAAGCTATCCGTCACAAGCGTCAAAGCTATCCACCGCTACCCGAATTTGAGCCCTGGAGACCACCAAACACTGAACACACCAGCGAAACGCTCCCACAGCGACGACGACGACATCCTCTGCGATTCGAGCCCCCAGATTGAGTCGAGCACGGTGAACCTTCAGCTTCAAAGTGCAGCCACCCGAGCCCGAACGACGTCAGACTTCAGCTGCTACGACACAGCTACAGCCCTCCTCCTCCTCCGTTACCACTGATCCTCGTCTACCACCGCCCTTCACGTTGGCTGCGTCGATTCCCTTCATTCGCCTCCTCCGCAACTACTTTACCACCGCCGAAGTGGTAGTAATCCGCCTCCCAGCCCCCGCAGCTCCGCCGACAGCGCGCCGTCCCCGCGGTGAATGCTATGAGCGGCCTCGAGGGAACGGGTGTTGCGGGCCTGATGAACCTGTCGCAGTATCATCAGCAATCGAGAGGTACGTACAGACCGGGTCAATGTTGCACAAGACAGCCAGCGTGGTGGGGAAGATATGCACGTCTTCCCCCCCTCCAGCTGTTCGCGATGAGGGGGAGGGGAGGCGCCATTCGTGGGGAGGCGAGCGCTTGATATGCTATAATCCGGGGTGCAGCTCGCCTCCTGGATAGAGCCGGGATTAGCACATCCGGACATCTAGACTTATATTATTCCGCTAGCTCCTTGTCCTTGTTCTCACCTCCGCCCTCCTCCTTTTCGTCAGCTCGCTGGTCAACATGGAGCTCAATATGCTGACAGTTGCCTTTCCGATGACCACAGATAGCAGGAACACATCACCGCCGCCCTCGTCTGGTCATATCCTTACCCGTCGCTCGTCGGAAGGGAACGTCAAGTTGTCCCTAAACGGAACCACTGCGAACGGCGCCATTTCCAGCCTGCCTCCCTCGACCCCACCGCCTACACAAGCACAGCATTCAATATCCAGGCGTCCGTCATGGCTCGCCAACATATCCTCCAAGTTCTCGAGCAGCGTGCACCACGAGTCTGCTCCAGCTACCCCGACAACGGTGAATGCGGCGACAGTGAATGCGTCTGCTTTATCGTCCTCCTCTGCGTCCCATGAAAAGGGCGGTCACCAACCAGGTTTCCTTATGTCAACGCTCCGGAGATTGTCAGTGTCTGGATCATCCGCCCGCGAGGCTTTGACGAGGAGAAACACAATCGCCCATGCTCCCCCGTCCGAGAGAATAGTGTTGAATCGGGATAAATTCCGGGAGAGGTGTTGTATTCCCGAGCTGGATGGAATCAAGTTGAGGAAAGTGGCATTTTGTGTCGATGTGGAGGTTGCCCCAAGTCAAGAGGACATAGAGGCTCGGAAAGAAGCAAGGAGAAAGCGACGAGAAGCAAGGGAGAAGGAGAAGGAGAGATTAAAAGCTTTGGAGGCGGATGAAGCAGTTTCCGAGAAGCCAGCTGGCGAGAACATACCTGCCGAGAAGAGGGATTCTGAGGATAACACAGCCGAGAATAAGCCAGGCGAGGAAAAAAGTGAAGGGAAAGAAGCCGCAGGTATAAATCAGGGCCCGGAAAGCCCGGCAGCATTATCCCCACCGGATACGGCACCGCCCCCACCCGCAACAAATCCCCCGAAAGAGAAAAAGTCACGACGAAGAATACACGCGCGGCCAACTACAGACCCGCTTAAAATTTACTCGCAATGTTGCCAGCTCCGAGAAACCCATGTAGTCCCCCATATCAAAGAGCAGCTCCTGAAGGCCGCCGGCGCTGCAGTACTCCAGGAACTCGACTTGACGGGCTATAAATTCAACGTCGCCGATTGCGTGGCATTCTCGGATTTCTTGGCCCTCGTGCCGATTAAACAGCTCGTCTTGGAGGACTGCGACCTCACCGACGAAATGGTCAGAGTTATCCTGTCTGCATTGTCCGCGGTCAAAACGCCACTGCCTGACGGAATGGAGCCCGCTCGCCCCGCCAACGAAAAACATCATGAACGCGGCGTTGTGGAGAGGCTTTCCTTTAAGAATAATGGGAGGATTGGGGTCGATGGGTGGCAGTATATCAGTTGCTTTATTCACATGTCGCATTCGCTGAGAGCTATCGATCTCAGTAAAATTACGCTGCCGAGGCCTCCGCATGGATTGTTGCATAGTTTGACGCATTCGACGACGGGAGGGAGGCAGGGACACTCCGGGACGGTTTCGCCAGCTGGTAGTGGGAAAGAGAGGAGCTCAGATCCCACGAGTAACACGTTTGCGAAAGCACTCGCGGAGAGATTGGTGGGATATGGTTTGGATGAATTGGTGATGGGACATTGTTGTCTTACCCTAGAACAGTTGGCGACTATTATGGATGGTGTCGTTAAGGGCGGGACAAAACGGTTGGGGCTGGAGGGGAATGCTATTACTGATGATGGATTGGCTATCATTGGGAGGTGGATCAGAGGGGCTGATGGGCCGGGGAGCTGTGAAGGTCTTGATTTATCCAACAACAAGATTGAGGTGAGTTACGGGTGGCTCTTGAGCTGAGGCAAATACTGACTTTTCACAGGACCATATCGACATCCTCTCCGCATCCATCAAAGAAAACTCCAACATCCGCGCCCTCAATCTCTCCAACTGCAACCTCACGCCCTCCTCTCTCTCCTCTCTCCTTCCCGCCCTCTCCCAAGTCACCGAATTCCGCTGGCTCGACCTCTCCCACAACCCTCTCCTCTTCTCCATACAACCCGACGCCCTCCCCCTCCTCCGCCTTTTCCTCCCGCACCTCAAATCCCTCCGCAAACTCGACCTCTCCAACACCTCCCTCACCGCCGACCACGTCATCGCCCTCTGCGAAGTCCTCCCCGAGGCTCCCGCGCTGGCCTATTTCGCCATCGCGGACAACCACCTCATCCCGTCTGGCCAAACCGACATGGACCAAGAAGAAGGCGCCGCACTCTACGCCGCCCTCATCGTCGCCGTCGAAGTATCGAAAACCATCGTCCGCGTGGATATCGACGAGCCTGGCCCGGCTGCAAGTAGTGTTGTCCGCAATCTATCGAAACGGCTGCTCGCTTATTGTCTGAAAAACATTGAAGCCGGTGCAGCGGGCTGGGATTTCGGTGAGTCGCTTGGGTTTGCGTTGGCAAATAGTATCCTGTCACCGACTACCCCACACCCGGATATGGATGATGAGGTGAGAAAGGATGATGAGGAGCGACATAACTCCGCGCTTGACGATCTCGATAAAGACGATCTTGACTACGAGTACGACGACCGCGGCATCTGGCGCGACGAGGAGACCTACGTCGTCGGTGGTACCGGCGTCGTCAAAGCGCTCGGTGTGTGTCTTGGGAATAAACCACCCCCCGCCGCTGGAGGCGTGAATCAGGCCGTCATCGACGCGGCCACAGAACCGCTGGCGAGGAGTACGACGGCAAGTAGTTTTAGTGGGGTGGCGTTCGATGAGGTCCAGAGCCCAGAGAAGGCGAAGGAGATGAGTAAGGCGTTGTTGGCCAGGGCGAGGAAGATTAAGATGAAAATTCAGCCGGCGTTGCGGAAGAGTTATTCAGGGGAGGAGGAGGAGTTTCATCATCGTAAGTGCTTGGCCCTTTTCTTTCTTTCATTCCCACATCCATCCATCCAGTATTTTTGTTGTTTTACTACTAGGCATTTTACTGATTTATGCGTTTTTCCGAACTCATCAGGCCGCCTTCTCTTCCTCGACGCAACCCTTCATCGCGTAATCCACCGCTTCGAGCAAGAATATCCAGAATGCCGCGAACCCTCTATCCCCCCTCTCCCACTGTTGGCCCCCTCTACATCTCCATCTCCATCTCCCTCCAACTTCACCCCCTCCTTCCCTCCTACCCTCGAGGAACCGCTCATTGAGATCGCACGCCCCCTGAGCCGCCGCCCGAGTGAGGTGTCGCTGCATGCAAGGAGCTTGCAAGAAGAGGAAGCACGCATGTTGAAGATGCGGGGGAGGTTGCGGGAGTTGGAGGCGGAGGCGGATGATGAGGACGGAGAGGAAGGTGGGGAGGATGGGGGGCTCGGGAGGGGGATGAGTGGAGCGGAGGTGAGGAGGAGGGTGTTGGAGGGTAACCGCGGTGAACGGAGTGAGCGGAATGGGCAGTGTGAGCCCAGAGAGCGTCGTGAACAGAGCGAGTCGCGGCTTTCTGAGTATTCGCAGCGTCACGACGATGAGGAGGAGGATGTGTCACCATCCACCACCCCACCACCTCCAGCATCCCCCACACCCCCGCCGCGATCATCTTCCCTCCCCCCGGGATCGCAGCAGTAGTATGCGCCATTTCCACCCCGACCTACTCCCGCACCGCCGGCTATCACGATCAGCAGTATCACGATTGCTGCGGCTGTGTTAACTACCACCACTGTCACGGGGGTCGCTGTTAATCTGAAAGAAGAGGGGGGGGTGGGCGGGGGGAGTGGGGGGGGCTTGGGTGGGGGGGTTGTGCTTGGTGCGGGGAGTGTAGAAGATAGTTGGGGGAATATTGGAAGCGGGAAGGAGAAGGAGAAGGAGAAGAGGAGCAGGGCGGCAAGGGTGAGGATGAGGAGGAGGAGGGAGGGGGAGTAGATAATGACACTGCTAGCGGTACCGAGATTTGGGGTTGATTTTTGTTGCATTTCGTTGCATTTGGCATTTCATCTGGATTTTGTGGTGTGGCCTTAGGGATTGGGGATTAAGATGAGGGATGAGGGAGTATCGCATGATGGAGTGTAGTCCCAGCGCTGTGACGCGGTAATGGTGCTTGTTTCGTTACTTTTGTTACTTTCATCCGACTGTTGATTGCGCTTTGGGGGTGAGCAGTGCGTGGGAACTTGAGTGCTTGAGTGCTTGTATTCTTGGATTGGTTTGGTCTGGTTGAAGCTTCTCTTGTGCATTGCAGTGTGGCGTAGATAACAGGTGGGGAAAAGAGGGTACCTGTAGCTGTTTGGTTGATTTGTGATAGTTTAACTATGTTGGCATAAAATGGAAAGCAAATGGAAATGAAAATTACTCTGAATGCTGGGCCGCGGCGCTACATTTCCCAAATCGCCCTCCACAATATTCTCAGTTTTCAATTTTTCACATTCAGTTTCGCCGACATGACCTTGAACTCACTCTGGCAATGTTTGAAAATCGAAATTGTAGGCCCAGGGGTCAGTCACAAGGAGATTTCTATGATACGCGCTGAGCTGAGCTGAGGGGATATGCTCAGGCTGCATCATGATCATGAAATCTCCAGTACCCCGCTTCCACAATACATACAGTACTTCCTCTCTGGGAGCATCCTGCTTGCCATCCTGTTTGATTGCTTGCTATTGTTGAATCTCGACACCGGCGTTTCTCTTTCAAGAAACCCCGCAACACACCCCTCTTCCCCCTTACTCCCTCCTCTTCCCCCACACACATATCGTGTAGGGTTTAGTTCCCGTCTTGTCACATCCCCCGCACCCGCGATACGCGTGTACGCGATGGGATGGGTGGGTGAGTGCCTAGCTAGCTCTCCCGTTCCCGTCCCCTTGCTATATACGACTCTCTCACCCTGCCTCGCTTTCTGGCTTTCATCCTCGTCCTCGTCCTCGCCACCTCCATTTTGAGTTTTCTTCAGGTTTATTTCGTGGGGGTGTACAACTCCCATCCTGTCTTTCCCTGAGGCGGGATGGTGGGACGAGGGAGAAGGTGGAGAGGCCTACGGTGCTGGTGCACTCGGGGTTGGGTTGAGCTCTGGAGGGATTGAGGCGTTGAGGTGTTAACTGGTTGAGAGCCCAAGGTAAGCATTTGAGTCCTGGGGCGCTGATGATTGGGGTATTGGTAAAAGAGAAATCTCAGGTCTTCGACCGCGAGCTCGGCTAATTGTCAATCCTACGCCAACTCTTCGTTCACCCTCTACCAGCAACGCATCTTCGTTTCGCCAGCTTCGGATGATCAGAATCCTCTTCCCGCTTCGAGAGTAATATCGTCTTCCTCCTCCGATCGCCCTCGCCAACTACAGTTCGCGTTCTCTCATCTTCCAGGGTTAATGGTGATCTCTACCTGATGTGGAGTCGTGGTCTCCGTTCACCTGCTTCCGTCAGACGCTCAATTCTACGAGGAACAGAAGGCACGTTCCAAGTTCTCGCGCCTTGTCACATATGGACGCATAGGGGGTCAAATTTCACGACGCTGGTGTGTATCCCTCAGAGCATGACCCAGCTTTCTACCGCGGAGAACATGGTTCGGGGTCGTTGGGGATGTGGCACGTGGGAGAGTCTCTTCATCACAAAATGTCACATGATTATCCCTAGGAAACGATCTAAAACTAAAGCTTCCACAGGAGCTGTTGTTGGCTTAAAACGTCGACCAACTCGAACGCGGAGTGTCCATCGGAGGACGATACGAATTTCTACCGCTACAAGGAAGTTGAGCATCACCGCGTTGGAGTGACACACCAAATGGACGAGGATTTTGGATCGACGTGGGTGTAGTCAAGCACGTATCCGTGACTGATGACGGTCAAGTTGGGCCCTGCTGGTGAAGGATCACAAAAACCCGGAGTTTTTTCAGTCGTTGCCTGCCAGTGCGAATGAATGTATTGACGAAACCCTGTGTGGATGTTTTTCGGCCCCGATTTCGGTGTCCACCTCTAACTGGGTGCTGTGGCATGCTGCCGTGTACGTTCCGCTTCTTGGAGAGGTCTCCGCTATATGGGATGGGGTCAAGCGTATTTTCTGTTACCTGACCACAATGCTGTTCCTTGCGTTACAACAGCAGATGGGTCAGAAAATTCCGGTGGCGGATGAAATTGCACATGAGGTTTCAGAAGTGGAAGACGAGGAGAGTGATGATGATGATGAGGAGAAGTTTTGATGATTGGGAGTGAGAGGAGCTGGGACGATCTACCACACTATCGCCACATACCCCATACCCCTACGTTTTCGATTTCTCCTCCGACTCGATTAGAGTACAGCGGCAGCATACAGTATAGTCTCTAACTTTCCGCACGTACTACCGCGGACGACTTGATAGTGGTGCACTGGCGGGTTCTGGATCGAATGCAGAGGTAGTTAACGCTCGAGAGTTGGTTGCAAGCTCGCTGGTCGCCGGCTGCTTGTGGATTTAATACTGTTGCTTGCGTTTTGGCCAAGTTCGTGTTCGTGGAGGCGGTCTTCGAGGCTGTAGTCCGTGGAGTATCTGAGGAGAGCGGGGAGTGCGGGAAACAGCGGGGATGGTGCGGAACTGAAATTGCTACGTGGTAGCAGGTACTGAAAGTAGTTGCGGAGAAATAAGAACGGTAACGGAGAGGGTATGACGATGATAACGGCGATGTGGTTGTGGCGGATTGGTGGATGGAGGAGTGAGGGAGTGAGGGGTGATGAACACCAACAGTCACAGTGAGTACTGTCTGGTGAATCGGAGGCAAAACTCGCTTTACTTGAAATCGTGAATTCCGTGATAGATAGCGGTACATCAGCCTGGGATTCATTAATAATACCTCTGACAGTTGCACACTTAAACATCAGCGGTTTTAAACACTCTTAATACTTGAAAATGAGCCAAGTGCTAATCGCGCCGTAATGCTCATTCCCAATACCACTGTGACGGAGATGGCCTGCTCTCCCATAGGATATACTCCTTCTCCAAGCCTTTCCACAACTTATCAGTCTCATCATAATCCTGATACCTCTCTATCACCGACGGACAAATGGCGCTCCTTATAATCCCAATTGCCTTCTGCCGCCGCAGCTCAAACTCCTTATACTCATAAAGCATGGCTGGATATAACGGATGATTTACATCCACCATGGTTTCCTCGCCAGATGGCAGATCGAAAAATGTTCGAGGCTGCCTCGGGAGGGCCGGTGGAGACTCAAGCGCTCGGGCAAGCTCGTAACCCCCCGCCAGCATGAGGGTCGTAGTAACGAGGGCCTTCCACATCGGAAAGGACTCGTCGACTTCGCGGAGGAGGGGGATTCTGTGCGTGACCACGCCAAAGTTCATTTCGATGGTCGCCGGTTGGTGATCCTGTGGTTGGTTGAGGTTAGTGAGATGGTGATTGTGTGAAGAGATAAGGGCACAAACCAGGAGTGACGACTGTGACAAGCCCTCGAAGTCGGCAGTGGTGCTTGAATGTTGGGACATTGTGAAGAATGTTGTGAGGTGTAATAACGAGAAGCAGAGAACGCCAGGCTTGGATCAGGTATAATATCGAGAAGCAGTGGTGATCCGCAGGCTTGAAGTGACGAGCGAGAAATGTGGATGTGTCAGCCACAGCAAGCAGTTTTATACCCATCCTGCAGTCCCAATCATGGCGGTATAGCCCTGTTCTGCACGTCCACGAAGTCTAATCCCCGGAGATCTGGGTTTACGCTGGTGCACTCAATAGCTACTATCTAAATGGCCCGTGGTCCGGCTGAGCACCGTCTACAACACATAGGCTACAATATTCTTTTTACCGCCATCAGCATTCTTGGTTGGGAACTAATGTATTCACTGTCGACTTCCCCCTCAACTCGAGCCATGTTCTAACACCCTACGGAGGATGCCGAGCATGCAATCTGGAGCTCAAGCCATGGGGCGGACTCGAACAAAGTGTAGTTAGTGGAGGAGAAAAAACTGGATCTGGACGTTGTAGGACGGCGGGATATTCCTCAGCCCATTGGGGTTTACACGATTCATCTCGACTTGGGCATTAAGGATCCTCTCAGAGTTTGAATGCCTGGATGTCAAGTACTTATTTTATCAGCTTCGATAGTTTCACGTACTTTGGAGTTGACATAGGCATAACCATTGTAGTCTGTTGTTTGTTGTTTGTCGTCAGATAAGGCTGTCGACGTGATCTCTCCCACGGGGCTGGTGGGCTGAGAACGCTGAACATACACGTGGGGATCAGCCATGTTTTTACTTTACACGCGAGGAAAGCGATCCACAGACTATCCAATAGTTATGATGATCTGGCCAAGATTAAATTTTCTGGAGGTTATTTAGGCTTTGAGGATGAGTTATTTACTGTTGCGCACTTGGGTGGGAATCTTCACGAAGGAAAAAACAGGGGATCGTGGCGTATTAGATTTGTTACTTGGGATTGTACCAGGGTTTACGGTTTAGTACTTGAACTGAACGTCACTTTGATGAGTTGAAGATTTCCAGGCATCGTCCTTCCCGGCGGTAGGATTGGACAGTTTCAGGGCTATGAGCACCGGGATTTCGCTAGCAACGGGATCTTGACCATTTACAAAACAATAAAATTGCATTGCCCATGGGGCGCCCACCAACCGTCCCGACGCCAATCACCCAGTGTCACGGAATATCATAATATCAGATTCATATACACCATGTTTACCACATCATTCTCAGGCGTGCACAACCTGACACAATCAGTCAATACTTTCCCCCGGGCGCCATATTTTCTTGGAACTCATCAGAGTTGCCAGTCGCGCCAGTGATGCCTGTCAGTTCCGTACTACGCGTCATCACTCGATCACATGAAAACTAGTACCACACAGTCACCTGACGTCTTCTCACCAACGACATCACCATCTCGCTGACTTTGGTGGTTGTTCTCCATCTCTCTCTCTCACTCCCGCTTCATCTATAATTCTTTTCCTCCCCTAATTCTTCCTCCTCTCCCAGACTCCTCCCTGCTCAACGGGGTCATGGACTTCTTGTCAGAGGGGGCGAGCCGCACACACACTGTGCAGTCACGTGGCATGGGTGTTAGGTTCTCGCTGGTCTGAGCTCTGTTTCTTCTCTCCCCTCTTCTCTTTACCAGACAACAGAGATCTCCGGCTTCACTATCATTCTCTCATCATTTGTGACTTCTCTCTGTGCCGTCACTGTCTCCTCCTTCTATCTCTGTTCCCTTCTCCATCTCTCTTCTCGTCCTCTCCACCTTCCTCTCCTCCGCTCCTGCTGCTTCCTCGGCTCCGTCACAGCAATCAGCGAGCTCCTCCTCACTCAGCTCTCAGAACCTCGATCCAGACCCCCAGACACTTCTAACCTGTTGCCACACGCTCGTACTAGTAGTACATCAATGTATACGGTACTGTGCCGCAGCCTGGACGGCGCTTGGCATCATGTTACAACAGACAGGAGACAACTACCAGTACAGCATGACAGATGCGGGGGTACAGGTACTCTACAGTACACATAAACTCCATACCTCAGCCTCAAGCGATGATACTCACCACTCTACCATGCGAGCTCGTGCTCCAAGTCGCCTCCTATGTCTGTTCCTCACCAGTCCCTCTAGAACCTAGCTAACCTTCTCCATAGGTTCCCAACCGTGACCTCAAAGCACTTCGCCTGACGTGCCATGAATTTCAGCATCTTGTCACGCCTCTCCTCTTCCGCCGTTTTGTCTACCACCACATGAAGGGGCCTCTGGGGTTTAGATTCAGCCGCTATGATAATAACGAGGAAATTGGGAGACCAATCTTGGAAAAGGTCCATGAAGATATGCGGACCGGTTCAGTCACTACAGGACTGTTAGGCGACTCCTTCCATGATAGGATGCGCGAACTTATCCTCCGTCAAGAAGTTCGCGCGGTGACGATGGCTAAAAAGGATGTTTCCGCTGTGGCTGGAGTGCTACGGGAAAATGTCAGGGCTGCAGCTATCATCCTCCATGAGGTGGAGTCAGATGGGGATTCAGAGAGTGCCACGCAAGGACTGGAGCGAATCCTCGAGATCTTGGAGCATGTAACAGAACTCAAGTACGGTTTCCACTAACTTTATCAGGAATAAACGATTAACGCTGATATTTCCAGGATCAAGTTCGACGAAAAAGCACCCTATTCCATCCCTGCTTTGCACAACTTCTTCGACACCAGAGCTAAAACCCTCACGCACCTCACTCTCGCCAGATTCCGGACCTGCACCACACCCTATCTTACCACTCTCCCCCAATCCCTCACACACCTTACCATCTCTCTACGCTACTACACACAAGCAAACGCCCCAAACCTCTCCCAGCTCCTCTCCCGCCTCCCCACCACTCTCCACTCCCTCACCCTCAGAACCATCAAACCCGACTTCTACACCCACTGCGTCTTCATCGATTCCATCCTCCCCTCAAGCACCTTTCCAAATCTGCGCACCCTCTCCCTCCACAACTTCTACCTCACCCTCGACGGCGCCACCTTCGCGCACCAACTCCATGCCACCTTCCCCCATCTCCACATCCTCACCTGGAACGCCCCGCGCGCCCCCCGAGCCGACTTCCCAGGCTCCGCCGAGTTCTTCGATATCCTTTTCCCGCGACCGCGCGAGGAATCCCAGCTCGACCAGAACCTTGAGCTTTTCTGGCGCAGCCTGATATCCCTCGATCCGCCTATAAACCTCGACTCCCTGGCTACGACACGGATTACTCCCGGGCTGGTATCATACATCCAGCACACTCGCACGGGGATTAAGACACTCGACCTTTCGCATGGAGACGTGGCATGGACTCTCGATTCCGCGGCGCTCTTTGCCGCGGTGACGAGACACGCGGAGACGTTGGAATCATTCACAGTGCCGTCGGATCAGTGCAGCCCGTGTCCTATCTTCGGACCCAAAGCGCCCCCGACCGGCGCTGAGTATCCTGGCAATACCCGTAGATTTGGCGAGGGGAGTCATTACATCGATGATATCGACATCTCATCATCCGCATCAGCAGCACCAGTATGGTTGCCACAACTCCTCACTCTCCGCGCTCTCAAATCCCTCACCCTCACTTGCCGCCCCGCCAATATCCACACACTCTTCACATACCTCTCTACATCACCACACCTCTCGTGCTCGCTCGAGCTGGTGAAACTCCGCACCCCCACGCGTCCACGGCACCCGGCGGGGAAATTTGGCAGGCTGGGGGGTGACGGGATTACGGAGGAGGAAGCGGTGACGTGGAGGGAGTTCACAGTGCAGGCAGTGGATGGGTGGGTTGTTCCTGCGAAGTGGAAGGCGCTGAGGGAGGTGTGGGTTGAGAATAGGGTTGGGTGGGATAGGTGGGGGAGGTGGGGGGGACGGTTGAAGGGGGGGTGGGAGGAGGAGTTGGGGACGTGGGACCAGGCGGCGGCGTGGGAGGCACCGGTGTGAAATTTCACGGAAATGGGGTTTAAGGGTTGTCGTGGCTGTTGAGATTACCGGAATAGGGGGGGGATCTGAGGATCAAGGAGAAGGAAGGGAGAGACGACAATGTGAGGCCCGTTGGCTAAGGAAATGAGAGACTGGAACGAGAAGGTATAGAAAAGAAGAGGAAAGCTCGGTGTGGTAGTAAGAATCAAGTGTTTAAATATTCATGGGCCTGGGAGGAAAAGGTTCATGATTCATTTATACACTGACTCGGAGATGATCACAATACAATCATTTGACAATCATCGCAATCTCAAACGCTAGGTCAGGGTCATTCTATAAGCGTTGGCTGGAGTATGAGTATCATGGCAGATCAACTGTTAGACCGTAGTTTTATTTTCCAGCAAGCTACTGCAGCAGCCATTGAAATCCTGGGCTCGTAAGGATGAGTTCGTCATGAAAATGTCGAGTGATATCACAGCAATCACATGAGCACTTGATTATCAGAAAAAAGGGCATTGGTCCGCTAAGGAAGATTACACTGCTCTTCAATGGGGCCCTTGTTCGTACTTATACCTCTCTTATTCGTGGGAGAGATGCGAACACGGCCGGAAGAAAGGTTGGCATGGATGATGATTGATGTAAGATACGGAGAGAAACAGTAAAAGGAGCCGGAGACGACTTGCATGTCGCTCAAAGTATGGATGAACTGATGGGCCACTGGTGTGCGGCCAGCTTGCGATGAGGTGAAACGACGTAAGGTGAGAAGAGGTGCGGCCCGGTGAGATTCGATGCGATGCGGTGAAGTGAAGTGAAGTAAAGTGAAAGAAGACCCGTCTGGGAAGAAACGATTTTAAACCTGCTGGCTCCGCTGCCACCGCAGTGAAGCGAGGAAGCAGCTTGCGCTGACAGCTGATATCTGCTGTGCAGGGTGAGTGAGCGGAAATGATGTTGAGGATAGGGGCGATGGTGACGGCGATGGGCTGGCAGAAATGCAGGGTGTTTGGAAGGGTGGATTGGGGCCTATGGGAGGATGGGGGAATAGAGGGGTGGGGATTCAGGTAGTCAAGAATGAAGGACTACAGCAGAAGCAACAGAGTACTGTACTGTACGGATCAATGGCCTGGAGGGAAAAAGCAAGAAAGAAAAAAATGCAATAAAACACCAACCCGAGTTCTCACAGAGTACCCTCATATCGCCCCATAGCGTACCTAGCCTTCCCCGAGTCTCCCCATCTTCGCCCATGCCCCAGTTGTGAGTGATACATGGCGTGCTCCACTAACCATAACTGTTGTCCGCATTTCCCAGGAACCATATAACTACAGTAGAACTAATGGTAACCAATTGTAGTATGTACTGCGGTAGTAGAGAATAATTACTATGCCGTCATCGGTAATATCTCTCCACTTAGGCCGAATCCCGATCCCCACTTCCATCGATTCGATCGATTCCAATCATCCTATACAGTTGTAGTGTAATGTAGTGTAGTACGAATATCATACCATTCCATACCATCCATACCATCCAATCCCGCCTTATCCCATCCTATCCATCCAATCCAATCCAATCCCGTCCCGCCAGTCCAGCCCAGTCCAGGGCAGTCAAAATACTCCCGCCCATGCATCTCAGCGTTATTACGTATCTAAGGACCATGTTATGAAACATCATCGTCGTCATCATCATCATCATCAAGAGAAGGAGCAGGAGCAGGACGAGGAGAAGGAGGAGGGTGAATGAGGAAAACAACTACAATTCATTTCCTCTGTATCCTCTAATCTCTCTCTCTTTCCCTCCAGCCCTGCTCCTCCCCGCCACTCCTCCTATCCCCACAGCACCCACCAGCATCTATCACCAACCACCTCCACAATCCCACTGCCTCCCTCCCTCCCCCTCTCTTCCAATCACGGCGCAAACACCCTTACATTCAGATCGACACTCCCCGTCGCAATGACACATCTTATATTCTGGACCTTATACTCCTCTTTCCTCGGAGTCCCGTTAACTCTGGCCAGATCCCCATTCACCTGTGTCTGTTCCTTATGCGGCGGTGGCGCCCATCTAATACAATTCACAAAGTGACCATGTACATCCGCGACATTTCTCACACATCTTCCGTCCTGTGTGAGGTCCCAGCATCTGATTGATTTGTCGTCCGACACGGAGAGGAGGTATTTCCCGCCTGGATGGAAGGCAAGGCCTTTAACCCAGTTATCGTGGCCGTCGAGACGCTTGATTTGTGTTCCCCGTGAGTCCCAGAGACGTATTGATTTATCTCTGCTGCCCGTGGCAATGTATTCGGAGGAGGAGGAAGCGGGGGGTGGTTTTTTGATGCCTGCGAGGGCGGCGAGGTAGGGGTATGCTGCTGGGGGAGCGAAGACGGCACATTCAATCACATGTTCGTGGCCGGTTAGTGCTGCTTTGGGTTCGCCGTTTGTTGGATCCCAGATGCGGGCTGTTTGGTCGTTGGAGGCGGAGAGGAGGTATTTACCGTCAAAGGAGGGGGATACGTCGCGGACCCAGTCGTTGTGGCCGTGGATGGTGCGGACACAGTAGCCGGTTGCTACTTCCCATATTCTGAGGGTCTTGTCGCGGGATGCTGAGACAAGGTATTCGCCGGCTGCGGAGGGGATAAAGCGGACTGCTGAGACGGAGTGGTCGTGCCCTGTGAGAGTCCTCACACATTTGTAGTCTGCTGCTGGGTCCCAGAGTTTTATAGTGAGATCGGAGGAACAGCTAGCGAGGAGGACGCCATTTTTCGGGCCGCCAAAATCCACATCGAGGACAGCTTTGGTGTGACCTTTTAGTGTGCACTCAAGTTCGCCCATTTCCCAATCCCATATTTTAATGTGCGTATCCTCAGAGCCCGAGGCAACCACCGAGAAGACGGGGTGAAATGCAACGGAGGTGACAGGAGATCGATGGGAAGCCATTGTGTGCTTTGCTGGAGCCTTTGGAATCCATGAAGTTGGGTCGACATTTTTCCTTGCGAGGGACGTTGGGGTTGTATTTTCGAGCTCATTCTGCAGTGCTGCGCACTTTGTTTCCAAGTCCATAATCTGGCATTCTCCGTGTCAGCCATTGTTCCCCCAGGACGAAGACTCCCGCACCTTCTTCTGCAGCCGTACTACGGCCGTCCACTTCTTCTCCATCAGACCGACATACTTCTGGACAGTTTGGTCGTCGCAGAAGCCATCACCCAGCTCGTCTCGTAGGGCGTTGTACGTGTTTGGTAAATCATTCGAAAGTAAGTAGGCCAGAATCGCCTTGTGTCTGTTATCCGGCTTGCCGGTGCAGTGGTTAGCAACAGGCCGGGAGGGGTAGAGAGCGCGCAGTCCCGTCCCCGGGGGTGCGGGCGGGGTATAAAAGGGGAGAAAGGGAGCAGGATCAGGGAATATGCTAGGTAGATGGCTACTGACAGCTCGTCCTTCTGGCGCGCGGCGAGGATGCTAAAGTTGCTCATGACTGTGCGGGCCGGATGCGCGGGGGCATGGGTCGGGGGGAGACCGGGCGGCGGAGCGTAGTGTTCAGGCGGATGTGAGTGATGACGAGACGGTGGAGGTGAGGAGAGCCGGGGCTAGTGCTGCTTGGGGAGGGGGTAGACTCGCAGCGGAGGGGTTCTCGAAGGAGCAGGAAGCAGCAGGATATGTTTGAGAAGGATGGAGATGATATCCAAAGGGAGCGGAGGTGGAGGTTGTGGAGGTAGTGGGGCGGGATTGACGTTGGGATGGGGGGGTGGTGGGCGCAGGCGTGAGGTCGGGGTTGGGTGTGTCGTGGAGGTGGGTGGTGATGATGATGGGTTGGGCTGTGGTTGAGCTGCAGCAGCGTGGGAGGGTGAGAGACAGAGACAGAGCGCACCAGAGTCGCGGAGGACGACGAAACCTGGGGTAGACGGTCAAAAGAAACAGATATTCTCGTTGTAGACGACAAAGAACTCTATTAGTCTCTACCATCGTCATTCACCGTCTTCTGTCCATCCAAGCTTCTCCTCCCTGCATCCAATGTATCTTGTCCCCCCCTCTCCGCGTGGTCACATCGTCTGCGCAGGTCCCATCACGAGCCAGCAAGCCCGCGTCGTCCACAGCAACACCAACCTCACCTCAACCTCAACCACCAGCCATCTCACCTTCTCCCCCGCCACCTCCTCCATGTCCGACCCAGGTACCACATCCTCTCCCTCCTCTACGTGGTCAAAAACCCCGCTAACACCCAGCCGGCCTCAGCGCCCAAGCAGCGTGAGCTCCCGTCACCACCGGACGACGCCATCTCCAGCATCGACTTCTCGCCAACCTCCTCACGTCTTCTCGTTTCATCATGGGACAGCAATGTCCACCTCTATGATACTTCCGGGGCGGGTAGCAAGATCGCTTCATTTACCCATCCCTCGCCGGTGCTAAGCTGCTGTTTCGGTCGTGACGACAATGAGATGTTCAGCGCCTGTCTGGACTGGAGCGTAAATCAGTAACTCCTCCCCTCCACCTCCCAATTTCCTTAGGTTAACTTTCATCCAGCCTCGACCCCGCTACCGGCACAATCCGCACTCTCTATACACATACTTCCGGTGTCTCAAGCCTCCTTTTCTCCACCGCCCACAATCTCCTAATCTCCGGCTCCTGGGACGGCTCTCTCTCCCTCCTCCCCGTCACCTCCTCCACTCCCACTCCTACAACCCTCCGTCTCCCCACAAAAATCCACTCCCTTTCAACCTCCACCCACCACCTTATTGTCGCCCTCTCCAACCGCCTCTTCCACCTCTACGACCTCCGCCACTTTGTCCCCGGCAATCCCTCCAGCCTCGCACCCACTCAAACCCGCGAATCCAGCCTCAAATTCATGACCCGCACCATCGCCTGCATGCCGCCCTATCCCAACCGCGACCCATCCCTCGACGGCTACGCATGCTCCTCCATCGAAGGTCGCATCGCCGTCGAATTCTATGACCCCTCCCCTGAAACACAAGCACGAAAATACGCCTTCAAGTGTCACAGGCAGGTAGAAAAACAGCCCTCGTCCGAATCATCTCCCCCAGTAGCGGAAGAAGAGGTGGATGTGGTGTACCCCGTCAACGCGCTCACTTTCCACCCCATCATCCCGAGCTTGTTTGCGAGTGGTGGAGGAGACGGCATCGTGAGTCTCTGGGATGGAGAGAAGAAGAGGAGGATCAGGAATTTGCCGAGGTATAGGGCGAGTGTGGCGGCGTTGGCGTGGAGTCGGGATGGGAAGAGATTGGTGGTGGCTACGAGTGGGGGCTTTGAGGGTGGGGATCAGGAGGGTGAGTGTAGTAGGGAGAGTGTGGGCGTGTGGGTGAGGGAGATGGAGGATGAGTTGAAACCGAAGGGGAAGGGGAAGTGATGGTGAGGCTGAATATACTTGAGTCGATAAAAAGGTATAGCGAAATAATAATTCTACACACCATCTTTCTCCATCATGTTTACGACTATCAACTATCGTATCCATAGCGTAAGATATTTAGGCGCGGTTTCAAACGATCCGTTTTTTCCCAGGCCCTTCATGAAAAACGGCCCAGCTCGTTTTACCTGATTCGATGCGCCAATTCACGAGGATCGAGCTCTGGAAGATGGACCAAACAGAAAAATATACATTGATACGGTCGGGCGTACTCTTCGCTACAATCTTCCCTTCGCTATGAACATCGCCCTGTGAAGGATAGTGGAATTGGGATCTATTCCTGCAGCAGTCACAACTGTTTACTACAAGCTCTGGGCCATCTCGTTGTCTGGCTCACCAAAACAACAGAGCATTGGTAACTCTTCATCTCAGGTCTATTGTGCGAGTAGCGGAGCTGATACCAGTGTAGACGGAATCCTTTGATCTCCCCGTTATTCTTCCGGTCAAGTTATTGAAGAAACAGTCGAATGGACTCCCATCATGAGCCTAAGAATATTTTATCAGGCCATCATACCACACTTCACCACCAGCTGTGTATTGGAATACAACTGAACACTTTGATCGCGATCGCGCGTGTGGATGGTTGACGTTGTCAAGTTTCCAAGCCCTGTCAGTAATTAAAGAAGAGGGGCCATACGAGCTCAAGATGCTATAGGGCGATATTAAAGTTTTCCACGGGACGACCGTGTACCGGCTGAGACGTTTGGCTTCGTATGGGAGTATTACCACAGGATATGCCACAGAGGGTAGAGACCTCTCGCCAAATAAGACATTCTACGTAACCAACTCGCCATATGGGACCACGTTCTACTCATCGATGAATAGAGGCTTGATGAACGACCTCTTTGACGTGGGGGAGTTCAACGGGGTTGTGATTGCGTTGACCATTCCCGGGGGTACCATGGTGGCGGCGGCGTGAGACTTTGAAGACAGCAAGGAAGCTCTTACGAGAGCAACAAGAAGTCCCCACTACCAATTCTCCCCAAGTCTGAGCGAGTGGACTTGACTCGATCTGATGGATGCACTACATGTGGGTGTTACAGACGATTTCACTCACGGAGTTAAGTGTCCAAGTGTTACCTACATATTATATAGACTAGTTACCCCGCTACCAGTATTGATGTTGTGCAATTCAGCAATTCAGCCTACATACATATTGCAGCAAGATATATGTATATTCCCTCCCTCCAGTGTAGGAGCTGTGTTCACTTCTCGGTTAAGCTACCAAGCGGAGAAGACTGCATGTTGTGTCACTAAAACGTTGAGAGTGAGGATTATCGTTGAACTCCGTGTGACCTTTGACGGCCGTTAGACAGTGTACGGGTGTGGGCACTGATGCTGATGTGGATGCAGAATCGCCTGCACCGGCACCTGGTTGGGCGGTGGTGTCTGAGATTCCCCGTTCATTCAAGTGTTCAGTTGTTCGCTCAGGCTCAGCAGATTGAACGGTGAGCCGCGTGATGTGGTGTATGCGGAGTTATGTCATGCTGAAGTTCGTTGAGGTGAGCCCTGAGGGTATTGGGGGCATGACGATGGCATTATGGACAACGAGAGGAGAGGTTTGTTTGCTGGCAGACGGGATGGCGAGATGCTGGGTGCCTGAGGACGATGATCTTGCTGCTTGGGGTCTGCACCCGCTGGATTTCACATGCCAACATCTTGCGGTGGACGCCAGGCAGGCGAGCACGAAGGGAGCAACATCAATTCTGCCGACCTGCTGAACTCTGAACTTGGTTGGTGTGTGGTGTCTTGAAGACGGGATGTACCGTATCGTATATACGCTGTATTACGAGTGGATATGTCTATATCTACAGACCCATACCAGTGTAGGTATTCAACAATTCAACACAATCCCCAACGCTGTGGTTCATTGCCACCACCACCACCACCACCACCACCACCACCACTGTGGTGAGTTTAGCCAACCGACCGAGCGCATCACGGATTTTCTGCGTGTCGTCCGTTAGACTATTTACGCCCGCAGCATCTCTCCGACTCCGATCCTGGGAACGTTCCGACCAATCCATCGAATCCAGCGATTCGTCAACGTCCGGAGCATTTTAGTGGACCGCGAATTGAGTCTTCCCCGCGCGCCATCGCCGCTGATTCCCGCATTCCTCTGAAGAGTTTGCCCGTTGAGTGAGCGAGCGAATACGAGCTACGAACGAAGGTGGACAACGGCGAACGGACAGCACGATTCTCCTTTCCGCACCACACCGCACCGCACCGCACCGCTCACCGCTTCCAACCCCCCAAGCCAGGACGGAAGTGAACCGACGACCAGCGAGCCAGCGTCCATCAATCACACCACCTCGTCCATCGCCCTGTTCTTCACCACCTCTTCACCCTCTCCTTCCTTTCTTCCCCTCCTCCTCTCCACCACAAACCACAAAACCACCACCAACAACCATGGCCACGCCCCCCCTCCACCGCCCCATCCCCCGCCGCCCCTTCGAGCTCCCCACAGACGACGATAACCCCCCCACCTCCCCCCTTACCCCCC